>JAQZBX010106455.1:0-10745 GCA_029593785.1 Cabassous unicinctus
TTAATTTATCACCCCCCTTGCTGCTTGTGCTGCTGTGTCCATTTGCTGCGTGTCTTCTCCATGTCTGCTTATCTCCCCCTTGCTGTGAGGTCTTGCTGCATCAGCCCACGGCGCCGCGCGAGCAGGCCTACCCTCACAGGGAGGCGCCGGGAAGCGAACCCGGGGCCTCTCATATGGTAAACGGGTGCGCTATCCATTGTGCCACACCCGCTTCCTGCCGTGAGGTTGCTGCATCAGCCCACCGCACCGCTCAGGCCGGCGTGCCCTCACAAGGAGGCCTCGGGATGCGAACCCGGGCCTCCCATATGGTAAACGGGGGCTCTATCCACTGAGCCACACCCGCTTCCCTGTTCTTACTCTTAATCTGTGTTTCTCTGGATGTGAACCATTTCGTAAATAGGGCCTTTTGAAGATGATATTATTAGTTAAGAATGGATCTTAATTTGATTTACTGGAGGCATTATAAAGAGAGAAAAATTGGAAGCAATCTGTAGAAATCAGAAAATGGAAGAAGCTAGAAGTCAAAGAGGAGAGATTGAAACAGATTACTTTGTGACGGAGGACTGCTATCACTAGAATGCTACCGACATTGGGAGAAAGCATGGCCTTGCCGACATCTTGATTTTGGATTTTTCTTAGTTTTCAAAACCATGATAAAGTAAATTCTTGTTTTAAAACAACCCATTATCTGGTATTTGTCATAGCAGCTGTGGCAAACTAAGACAGGGATGAATCTGGTGGGGAAGGTTTGCTAAACCCCAGAGAGTTACTCCAACAGTGGCATCTCAGACACTTTGGCAGGCATGTGGAGAAGATGTTTGGGGGCAGGTAGGCCCGTGATGTTAAATGAGTGTGTCTCAAACATGTCTGATGGTAAGAATCACCTGGGTGCTGTTCAGTATTCAGATCTGAAGATTGGGATCCCCTGGGTCTGGAAGCAAGCAGGGATAACATGGCATCATTATCTGGCAAGTTCCAGAAACACTGCCTAAACTCATGCTCTCAGGTTTGGGTGGTTCTCCTCTGGCTGTACAAAAGGACCACCTGGGGCTTTAAGAATTCCACTGGTGTTTAATAATGGGATTATATGAGAATTGTATTTTCTGTACCATTTTTTTCTGTAAACTGACAGCTTTTCTAATAACATTATATCTTTAAAAATTCTATTGGTGAGTGGCCTGTCCACCCCGGGAGATCCTGAGTGAGTTGTTCTGAAGTGTGTGCTTTTAAAAGCGCCTCAGGTGACTCAGTGCCGGGCTGGCTGAAGATCTTTGAGTGCTGCTCACCCCTCTTGGAATGCCCAGAACCTCCAAACCATTCAGAGTTCTAGGAACCTTCCAACTGGAAATCCACTTGGCAGATTCTAACCTCCAGGCTTTTTCTGGGTTTTCTTTTTTTTTATTCTGAAGATGAACTGATAACGAATCTTAACCTTTCAGTTCAATTTCGCAGTGACTTCTGGAACAGTTTTGAGCTTTTAGAGAATATAAGGTGAACACTTCTTTGTCCACAAGGAAAATATTAATCTAGTGGGAAAGACTAGCCTGCATAAAAATGCCATTCATTTGTTCATTGGAGATAGATATAGATTTAGATATAGATATAGATACAGATACAGATACAGATACAGATAGAGATACACACACACACATATATGTTGTGCTAGGCTCCGGGGAGTACAGCAAAGCTGGAGACAGACATGGCTGCCTGGCCCTTGCTTGTTATGGCCCGGTAGGGAGCACAGACCACTGGACATTGAATGTTACGTTAGGAGAAGTTACTAAAGTTGGGAACAGAAGGGCTGAATTATCACATAAGCCAGAATGTGGTCTGTGTTACAGGAGAAGCATGAGCTAAGCCCTTTGGGAGCACAGATGGGGTGTGTGTGCTTCCTGTGTCCTCTGATGGACCTGAGAATGTTGAAATATGGAGGGAGGGAGATAGAGGGATGATGAGCATTCAGGCAGAGGTAGATCCCCTGGTAGATGGATTTTCCAGATTGATTTTGGCATAAAATGAGTGAGAAGTGGGATTAACACTGACAGTGAGGATGGAGGCCACTCTTTAGATTCCCTGAACGCCATGGTAAAGGTTTTGAACTTTATTCAGTAGCCAAGAGGCTCCCTTTGCTTTCTCCTAGGGATCCAGTAGCCCAGAACTAGGTTGGATGTGCTTTTTCTCTAAAAGGCCAAAGAGGGAATGTTTTCAGCTTTGAGGGCCATACCATCTCTGTCACAACTACTCAGCTTTGCTGCTGAGGCGTGAAAGCAGCCACAGACACTACGTAAATGAGCTGGCATGCCTGTTCGCCAAGAAACTTTACTTAGGGGCACTGAAATTTGAATTTCATATAATTTTCACGGACCAAAAAATACTATTCTTCTTTTGATTTTTTTCTAACCATTTACAATGTAAAAAGCATTCTCTCCCAGGCAGGGGTGGGGGGAGGCTGGATTTGGCCTGCGGGCCATAGTTTGCCAACACCTGCCCTAGAGGGAAACAGGAGAGACAGAAGTTGAAACCTTTGGTTTAAGAGTTGTCAGCTGCTAGCTGGTTGCCTAGAGACATTTCCCCTGTAGCTTCAGCTTCTTGTCTGTAAAATGGGGATAATTCTAAAGACTGAGCTCCCGAGATAGGGATCAGTGGAGCTGGGAGGGGCAGGTTCTGTTAAAGCACTCATGACTTACATTTCCAAATACTAAGTATCCTGGACACATTTCACCATCAACATCAGCCCTCAGCCCTGAGCTCTGAAGATGAACGCGTCTGATAAGGAACCATGGGACATCCGGAAAAATTCTGAGGGGAATGGAGTCCTGGTTGGTTTAGGATCTTTGGATGTTTCTCCAGTGTGAGAGTCACTTGAAAACAAAAAACAAAAACAGAAAAAATCCCCAAACTCAACAACTTGCTTCCCTGTTTTTATTTATGGAGGAATCAGCAATCCCTTTTCCCCGCCTCCCTTCCCTGCCTTCACCTCTCACCATTTCATCTGCTTACGCGAATTAAGTGGTGGGTGCTGAGCTGTGCCTTGAGATGTGTCATAATGATAAATCGCACTCCATAGGGTTGGGTTTCCCCCACCAGTGCTGCCTGGAAGAAGCCTTCTAGATTGCAAGTGAAAGGGCGTGTTCTGTCTAGCTGTGCTCCCTTCCCCTACCCGCACACGAATGCAAATAATAATTACACAACCCAGAGCACTCAAAGGGACTGTCTTTATTTCCTAGGGCTGCCATAACAAGGTACTGCAAGCTTGGTGGCTTGAAATAACAGAAATGTATCATCCTACAGCTCTAGAGGTTAGAAGTCCAAAATCAAGGTGTCGGCAGGGCCATGCTCCCGCTGAAGCCTGGAGGAAAGAATCCGTTCTGAGCCTGTCTCCTGGTTTCTGGCAGTGGCTTGCTGGCAATCCATGGCGTTGTCTGCACAATCTCAGGTGGCATTCTCCCCTGCCTGTCTGTGTCCAAATTTCCTCTTCTTATGAGGACACCAGTCATATTGGATCAAGGGCCCACCCTACTCCAATATGACCTTTTAACTTACCTAATTCCATCTGCAACGACCCCATTTCCAAATAAGGTCCCATCCTGAGTTATTGGGAATTAGGATTTCAACATATCTTTTTGGGGGACACAAAGCAATCCATAATAGGGACATTTAGTTTGGGTTTGCGATGCTAAGACCCACAGATTCCGGACTCCAGGATGAAACTAATAAACCATCAACCTTGAATTTCACCACTCACCCTGACCACTCTCCTTTGCTCGTGTATGCCCCCCACCCACACTCCTGGCTCACATAAGTGTTAGCTGCTATTTCATTGGAGGGGTGAAGAAGTGATGGCAGAGTCCATTTGAGGGACCCACAGCTCCCACGACACATTGTCCTCCTTGAAGGACCCCCTGTGTTGGAAATCATTCAATTTTCCGAATGTCTGAAGGCACAGCTGACTCTTTGGGTCACTGCTTTTCCTCTGGCCCATCGCAGCGAGGCGACTGCTCTTGCATCTTGTAATTTGTTGTCCTGCTTAGCTTCTTTAGCAGACCCCGACTCTTGTTATTGTTTGTTTTATTTCCTTCCTCCCTCAGGCTAGAATTATTCTGGGGTTTGGTGGGAATGGATAAAGGTGCATCATTTCCATCTGTCACCTGGTGGTTGTCTAACCATGCTCCCAAAGGTAACACATCCTGTGACAACTGGGACAGGAGGAGCCAGTTGGTCTTTTCCGTTCCTTTTCTGTGTCTATAAGTCTGGGTTGGAGTGGCATTTTCATTTTTATCCCTTCAATCCTGGATGTATTTGCTTCTGACAAAGTTGATTAGCCTTGCTGAGAAGATAGTCGTTAGTGGATCAACTAGACATAAACTCCTGCAGGGTCAGGGTCATGTCTTGTATTTATTTATTCTGTATCCCTACAGTACCTAAAATAAAATAGCATTCTACGGTCACTTATTGGTTAATCGAACAAATCCATTTATTCTGTGGGTGAAATATCCCTTGGATCCCACCCTTACTCTGCCACCCTGGGCCCTCATTGTCTGTTCCTTGGACCTTGAAAATAACCTCTTATTTTACCTTCCTACCAATTCCCCTGGATTTTTCAAATGTTTAAGCTCATAACTCCCACTTTTTGGCTTAAATCAGTTTGCCTAGTCTTCTGATATCTGTGGTAAGGGCCCGATATTCTGACTGCCCTGGACCGTGTGCAAGGTTGAGGGCAGCTGCCCATTTCTCACCCATCACTGTAACTTGAGTGTCTATCACAAGGTCTGGCTCTTAATGGGTACCCAGCAGTGTGTGCTGAATGAATGAATGTATGAATGCATGAGAAGACTGAATATCTTTAATGCCAGATGCCTCTGCCTGCCTCTAGCTCTCTCTAATCCCAGCCAGATGAATTCCATTTCTTACAAGCAAAGTTCTAGCTCAGCATTTACCTATGTTTCCTGCAAAATGCTCCCCAAAGAAGTCCAGCAGGATCCCAAGGTTAAAAGAGTTTGAGGAATGCTGCCTGTTCTTTCCATATTTAGAGAGTGATCATGTACCATGGTGCTCAAACACTGAGACACCCCACATTTAGAGACCTGTTTAATTTAGTTAAATTCTGAATTTCCCAAACTCATTTGACCACAGAACCCTTGTTTCTCAGAGCATCTCCCAGAGCCAGGCTCCTAGGATTTGAGAGCTCAATATGTAGGCCCTGAATCTTCATTTATAAAATGTAATAACAATGTCTGGTTCCTCAGTAGAATTATCTTAGCACCTGAATGTATACCTAGGACACCTGTAAGAATAAATGGTCTATCTGCAAAAAACATGCATTAGTAACTCAGAGGAGCACAGAGTGGACATATTAAAATGACACAGATGTATATATGGATACACTCATGGCTTCCCCATGATGTAGCATCCACATGCTCATTCATTCATTCATTCATTCAGCAGACACTGAGGGTCTATTGTGAGCCAGGCACCGTCCTGGGCACCAGGGATACAGCAGTAAGCAAAGCAAACACAGTCCCTGAGCAGAAGGGGCTTATGTTCTCCATGTGGGTATAAAGAAATGGACCGATAGAGAACTGCATTTCCTACATCTATTGGGAGAAGCGAGTCAACCCCAATCCTTAAATCCTTTAAGTCCTCAGCCTTAAAGGAGACTGTTATGATATTTTTTTAATTTATTTGTTATTATGGTAACACACACACACATATATATAACATAAACTTTGTGAATCCAGCCATCTTTAAGTGTACAATTCAGTGGCGTTAATTACATTTACAATGCTGTGCTACCATCACCACCATCCATTACCAAAGTTTTTTCATCACTCTTTTATGATCTTTAAAGGTCCCTTGCTGTTCACAAAATGGATTGTTCTATGAAATAAAATGATTTCTGTGGAGGCAGGGTCTTGCCTCAGATAGGCTCATTTTATATAAATGATGTGTTCTAGACCTGATCTGTATCAATAAAAAATTTAAAATATAAGCCATTATCTCATAAACATACATATTCTTTTCTGAAGTGTTTAAACTTCATTTCTAATTGCTTTTTATTTAATTCACAGTCATATAGAACAGTTCAGTTTTACAGTCTCCTCTACCCCAGGTACTTATTGATTTTTAAATGCAGCTGAGATGTTCACGGGTAGCAGTGGTCCTAGTGGAGGAGGGGATCCATTAGAACCATCTAGGCCCCAGAGACCTCTTTTATCTAACTCCCTTCCCCAAATCTGGTTTATGTGGGGGTGGAGGATGTGTGGCTGGCCAGGTGAATGTTGTCAGAGCTCCCAGGTGATTTGATAGATACCTTCCTTCTTTGGTTAAGAACCTAAAACAAGGGGGAAAAGACATCACCTTCTTGGTTAGGATGGTCTTTGTGCAGTGCAGAGACACATTACCCACAGGTGTCCATTTTGCAAATGTGGACTCTGTTCCTTTTGGGTTTTCTTCAAGCAGGTCACGCCTGTGAGCTATTCGGAGCTTGCATCTACGGCTGCCCAGCTGCTTCCTGTGCCCCTTGCTGCCCTGTACCCGGCCAGGCTGTGAGTGCCTGACCGTCAGCCTATAGTCTGCATGCCCACTTCAGTAGCCGTCTTGGAGGAGAGGGGAGGAGAAGCAGCTAGAGGGAAAGGTGGGGGGACGGACAGACAGCTCATCCGTGTGGAAGGAAGCAAGCGCAGATGTTTGTAGCAGCAGCAGGCAGACTCCAGCAGCGCCCTCCCTCTCCCTGTGGCTCCACGAGGAAAGGCGAGAGGGAGGTGAGGCGCTCCTTGGTGCTGTGACCTCCAGCAGCACCCATAGCATCTGTGTGCGTGGTACGCACGTCCGCCCCCCTCCCACATACCGATCCCTGGCTGAGAGCTGACAGGTATCTTGGAGGGTCCAAGACCAGCTGTAGGCTTACTAGTGCTGCTAAATGCCTGGTGCCTAGTGGCCTTGTGGCTGCCTTTCTCGATATCCACGCGACAGCCTAGTCAAGCCTCCTGTCAGCTGCTAAGTGGAGGAGGGAAGGCCTGGGGCATCCAGCTATCCTGTTGGAGAAGACTGTTCACAGCTCACTCGGTCCTTCAGAACCCCAAACTGAGGCCTCTTCAGCTCAGGCCAGAGGAGCTGGGCACAGTAGAGGTTCTATTCCTTATCTTTCGTCCTGGCAGACAGGGCAGGAACGGCATAGACCACCAAACTGGCTGCTCTTCCACCATCCAGCTCTTCAGGAAGCTCCCAGTAGCCAGTCGGGGCTGGCCTGGAAGAGGGTGAGCTGCCTTGTAGGGTGCTGGCTCTGGCTCTGCCTCAGTGGGCTCTTGGCTTCTGCTCAAAGAAAAGGAGTCCTTCCCCCTGGAAGACCTTAGTTGTCCCATCTGGAAGACCCAGGAAAGCCTTCCCAGCCTAAGTATTATGAATAAAGGCTCTTCCTCTTGGGCTGAACTTTGCCAAGGCCAAGTGAGACACCAGCACGCCTGTGCAGCCTCTGTAGCAGAAGCCCAAAATTCAAGGCTCCCTATTTCTTTCCCAGCCTTGGTGCAGAACTTGGGAGGTGTCAGGAATTGTATACCCTGAAATGACAGTGAAGGTTCTGTGTGTGTGTGTAGGAGGGTGATGATAAAAGCCAGCCCTGCTGAGCACTTACACGGCCAGCCCTGATCTAAGCACTTTCCCCGTGTTAGTCCATCGGACCCTCACATCCACCCTGTGACCTACCTTAATTGTCCCTATTCTACACACAGGAAATGGACTCTCAGCAAGGGTGAGCAGCTGGCCCACACAGCTCAATGACAGCCTGGATCCAAAGTCCAATCTTCTAAGCACTGTACTATGCTACAAACAAAACAAAACAAAAAAACTGAAACCATTTTCACCCATCAGACTGGCAACCAATAATAGGTTTGTTACTCTCAAGGCCATAGTGAAGAATATGCACCTACCTCGAGGGAGGCATGGAAGGCTAGGCCTGGGATCGTGGTTGGGGGAGCACTTTCATCTGATCTGGGATGTGTATTTTGGATTGCAGAATAGAGTCATGCATTACTTGGGTTGATAACGCATTATAAAGAAAAGAGAGAGAAAGTGAAGAGGGTCAGGGGAAGAGAACCAAACTAAGATAAAGAGAAATGGAAGATTCTCAGAATCAGACTCAGGCACATGCCTTTGAACATGATCTCTCGGTTGCGGAAACTTTGACGCCTTCAGTCTCGGGGAGCTCACTTGTTCTTTTACTGGGCACACATTTATTTACCGAGGACCCCTGTGTCCCAGCTCTGTGCTGGACTCTGGGCAGCTGTACTTTCCAAGCAACCCACATGGTGTGTCCTGACAGGGCTGCTCCACTTTTGTCCCCAGTCTGGGTGCCTCTGCGGCAATGAGGTCATGGCTACATGGAGGAGCTGGCCCAGCCCAGCTCCGATTTGGGATGGGCCGTTCCCCCCAGCAGCTGCTGCAACAACATTTACTTTGTACGATGGCCAAGAGAGAGCGCGAGAAAAAGCGCTCTCAAGCCTACCCCATTCCAAAATGTTTCCGACAAAATCTGGCACTCCTGGTTCTAATCAAAATACTGAACTTTGGAACACATTAACATTCCACAGCCCTCGCAGGGAAGAGAATTCAGCCGAGACTTCTCTAGTTCACAACCACAACAGAAATAGCTTCTCCTGAGGAAGACACATTATGCTAACAAGGTCACTTCTGTTTTGCTTCCCCTACCATCAGGAGGAGTGGCACCAGAGGCTGGATTTGGGACCCATACATTCACCGGGGAGGGGATGGGAGCCCAGTGTCACTGCAGAAGGCTTCTCGGGCTCCTGGCAAAGGGTGCCGGCGCAGAGTTACCTTCAGATATCCCCAGAAAGCACACGGGCAGATGGAGCCCTGCTTTCACCCAGCCCTTCTGGGCTCTGAGCGCCGAGCTTGCAGGAGGTGTGACACCAGCAGATAGCAACAAGCAGGTGGGAATCAGAGGAGAGCAAAAAAACATGACAGAATGGGAAAGCTATCTTCGTCTTGAAAAACATTCCAAAACTCAACATAATGCTCGCTCCAGAGAGTTCCAGAAGGGGAACAAAGAAGCATGATTTTGTTTTTTCATATATATATATTTTTTCTTTTCCCTTCAACTTCCAAGGTTCAGCCTCTTTCAATTATTGATCCTGTGACCTCGGGGACATTCAATAACCTACCTTTGCCTCAGTCTCCTCCCCTGTGGGATGGGCATCTCTTCTATAGACCTCACACAGTAGTTAGGGCCTTAAATGAGATGGTGACTGTGATTGTTAAGGGGTGCTGAGGTTCTCAGGAGAACACAAGTATTCCGAACTTTGTAGCCTAAGAGTGCTTTCATGTACACGATCTACAAAGATCCCCCAAAGTTCTCAGCAGTACTTTCACGTGAAGTCACGTGGTCTGCCCATAGTTACTTTGTTTGTAAGGTATAGTGTTGGGATTAGAACACACTTTTTTTTTTATTACAAAGATAATGCTGCTTCTACTATACCAGTGATGTTTAATCTTTTAAAATAGGATAAAAAGCTGTTAAATACACACAAAATACCAAATAGAATTTTAAGGGGCTCGTGATCCACTGAATCTCTGCATGTCCTAGTAGGAGTCCAGGGATCCCAGGTAATTCCTGAGGTATAGTTGTTGGAAAACAAAACAAAAAGCTTTTAGTAAAATGGAGGAGAAATCCTTAAAATGACCAAACACCTGCCTACATTTAAATCAAGGCAAATCTGTTCATTAGAGCACCTCCTTCAAGACTTTTTTCCCCTAAAAGACTAATAAGGTGAGTTGGGTCTGGTCTCTGAGGGTTCAGAGGTGATGTGAAGGTGAAAGGGCCCTGAGACTCTCCAGTTACTGTTAGCATTCAGATGAGAAAGGGGAGCCCAGGAGCCAAAGCAGGAATCAAACAGCTGCAGGTGGTTCTTGAATCAGAACTGAGCGCTAATATCTGGCACAGGATTTCAGAGGTCAGGAAAAGCTCTGGGCCATTTGGACTGAGCTTCGCCTGCTAGAGGGAGGCTCTGCTGGCGCCTTGGAGCTTGCCCTCCCTGAGTTGCCCAGGAAGCCTTTGCACTTGCCGCTCCCAGGGAGCATGGCAGGGAGGCCCCAGGCCCTGGCTTCTCTGCAGCCTAGGACCTGCTATTTAGCCACTTTTATGTGCCTGTGTCTTCCCCCTTGTCTTGGGGGCCTGCCAGATCTTGGACTAACTTTGTTTCCATGGAGGTCCTCCAGAAATTGCCTGTTTTATCATGTTCTTGCAACACATTCTTAGGGAGCTTTAATTATATGCTTGGCTCTAGGTGTCCAGCAGAGAAGAAAAGATATAAGTCCTCAAAGGGCTTTCTGTCTAGTAGGGACCTAGACATTTAACACATAATCACTCAAAGAATGGGATGCGGTGCAATTGGGTTGTTATTCTAGGTAGAGAAATATAGACCATCAGGACATCTTGAAACAGGAAAGAATGCTGGTGGCTCCAGAATTTTCTATATCAATGACACATATTGATAACTCACCTTGAATCTAAGTTTAAAATAACACTTTACATAACTTTGAGAAAATGAGAATTGTTTAAATCAAAGAATGGGTATGGGAAGAGCTGTGGAGTTTGGTGGCCAGGGAGGCTAAAGCCTGTGGGACCACTCCTGGACCCATCTTGGTCATCAGGAAATGGCTTAGTGAGTTAAAGGAAAGAAGGGAGACTCCTGCAACAGGAGCTCAGGGGGTCAGGGTGGACGGCGAAGGGC
>JAQZBX010106456.1:0-10740 GCA_029593785.1 Cabassous unicinctus
GTAGGTTTTTAGTTCTTTAGGACCTATACCACACCCACTAATCCACCTATGAAACTTTAACTTACATGAAATCACTTTCAGATTATTAATAGAAAAACAAAAAGGCCATATGTAAAAATGCTTAGATGAAGGGGAATTTACAACATATAAACTATGTATCTTGAATGGACCACATGGTGTTTGAATTAAATCTTAAATATGCATGATATGTTAAGACTTGAGAATTACCACTAAAAATATAAATTTCCACCAAGGAGGATGTGATTGTATTCTGTCATATTTGTCATTATCAATTTATAATTTGTGCTTTTGTACTTCTGCTTTTCATAACCATTGACTGTGAACATACTCTGTGCTATGGACTAAGGTGGACATGGGTAATTTTGACCCAGTTATGCCCTTTAGGGATGCTAACTTTAGTAGGAGTAGGATGGTAGTATAGGATAAACAAAATCAGTAAGATCTTGCTACTTTTGCTGAGGGTCAAAAGACGTTTACAATCTATCATAGCTCTCCATGTTCAGATAAGTGAGCAAAAGCAGTTGTAGTTGGGGAAGATTTCCAGGAAATGACAAGCCTTGATCAGATCCCTAAAGAATGGGGAAAAAATCCTAAATAGAGAGGTGGGAGAGCAGCGCAGGAGGTAGGAGGGTATCCTTCTAAAGAACAATGAAGGGATAGGAATTTGTGGGGAATAGCTGAGTTTAGCTTAAGCAACTGATTTGCAATGGCAATGCTGACTGGGGCCTCAAATGCCAGAAGGAAAGTGTGGCATTTGTCCCATAGGTGGTTATTAAAGGAACCCTTTATATGCTGCCTCTCTTTCATGCACTTTCAGGTCTGATAGAGAAGGTGGCACCAGGCAGGGCTGTGTGAAGATTTATTATTGTTATTTAGTTTTTTAATTCATTCAGTGGGTTTTTAAGTCTATAGAGGAAGTTTATATGTACATTTCCTTTTTAAAAATCTGCATGGGGTCTTATTACTAATAAAATCTTTCTAAGCTAGCTGGTATATGGCACCTCTTCTTCTAACAAAAACCCAGGAAAAAATGAAGACTAGTCTCATTTTTATTGTCCTTTAAATAGGAATGAATTTCTTAAACCTTCTTCAAAAGAGGAAACAATTCTCTGCTCCTGAAGACCTAAAGTGTTTCCATGACAACCAACTTCTCACACTCCAAGAACCCTCTCTGTATCCCTGAAGGTCTCAGAAGTACCACTGTTCTGTCACCATGTATTTTCTACCAGCATATCACCTTAGTCTGTGGGTGGATTATAGTTTGTTGATGAATGATCTGAAATTGAATAGGGACTCCAACTTCAGAACCATTGATTACTTGCCAAACATCATGTAGACCCTCTAGCTAGATAGAATATAGTTAGGAAACACCATCACAGAGTTCTCAGGCTTGCCCTGGAGGTGATGTGAAATCAGATGATTTGATACTCTAAAACCTGGGCCTAGTTGTCTATTAGATCAGGGGAGAACAGCAGGATGCCTTGGTTTAAAGGATCATGCAAGTTGAGTTTATTAATTCCTGATGACACAGGAAAATTAAAGGAAAATCAGAGTAACAGAAGAATGAGAAATCTATAAGAGCAGAGATTTCAAGAAGGACGTGACCAATGCCACAAGCAAAAATAGGACTCTTAAAAAAGAATCTGAGGGGAAGCGGATGTGACTCAATTGATGGGGCTCCCGTTTACCATGTGGGAGGCCCCGGGTTCAATTCCCAGGGCCTCCTGGTGAAGGCAAGCCAGCCCGCATGGCTTGGTGAGCTGACACAGCAAGACGTCACAACAAAGGGAGACAAGCAGACACAGAAAAAAAAACGCACAGCAAATGGACACAGCAAGCACAAGCAGCAAGGGGGGGATAAATAAATAAATAAATAATAAATCTTTAAAAAAAAAAAAAAGAATCTGAAGATTTTTGGCTGCAATCAGCAATAAGGGTGCCATTGGTGTACTTTTTCAAGAGCATTATAGTTGTTGTATAGACAGGAGACCTAAAGACAGATAACAATTGGAAGAGAAGTGAATGATGTAAGTAAAAAAGACCCAATATTGTTTTTTAAATTTTTTTTAATTTTTTATATATATATATATTTTACTAATATTCTTTTAATGTCTTATAACAAAAGGAAAGAGGAAGCTAATGTAAAGCAATAGAAGTAAATAGAGTAAGGGGATTTTTTGTTTTGTTTTGTTTTATTTTTCAGGGTGGGAAGGTCTTGTGGGTATATAAAAGCTGAAAACAAGAGCAAGTAGAGTGAGAAAGATGAACATACAAATGAAAATGGGATAACTGTTGGAACAATGCATTTGAAGAGATAGGAAGGAGGTAAGGGATTGCTCGTCAGTGGAAATGGCGCATTAAAGCCAGTTATTTTCTTCCAAGACTAAAGGTAAAGAGCTAAAGATAGATTGAGAAGTGATGTGTCTACACCTAACAGCAGAGTCCCAAAATATATTAAGCAAATATTGACAGATTTGAAGGGAGGAAATGACAATTCTACACTATTAGTAGGAGCTTTTAATATGCCACTTTCAATAATGGGTAGAACGTCCAGTGAGAAGATCAATAAGGAAATATATGGTTTGCATGACACTCTAAACCAACTAGACCTAACAAACATATATAGAACACTTCACCCAACAAAAATAGAATACACATTCTTCTCAAGTACAGCAAAGCTAATAGAGCTAATACATGAATTCAGCAAAGTGACATACAAGATCAACATGCAAAAATCAGTCGAGTTTCTATACACTAGTACTGAACAAACTGAGGAGGAAATCAAGAAAAAAAATTCCATTTACAAAAACAACTAAAAAACTCAAATATCTAGGAATAAATTTAGCCAGGGATGTAAAGGACTTATATATGGAAAGCTACAAAGTTTGCTAAAAGAAATATACCTGTATAAATGGAAGGATATTCTATTCTTATGGATTGATGGACTAAATATTGTTAAAATGTCATTTCTACTCAAAATGATTTACAGGTTCAACACAATACCAAAGTTCAAATAGCCTTCTTTGCAGAAATGGAAAAGTCAATTATAAAATATAAATGGAAGAGTAAGGAAACCCAATAACCAAAATGATCTTGTAAAAGAAGAAAAAAGTTGGAAGACTCATATATACTGACTTTAAAGCTTATTACAATGCTACAGAGGTCAAAGCAGCACAAGGTACTGGCACAAGGATAGATATATAGACAAAAGGAATCAAATTGAGCATTCAGAAATAGACCCTAACCCCTATGGCTAATTGATTTTTGACAAGGCTGCCAAGTACACACAATTTGGAAAGAATAGCTTTTTTGGCAAATTTTGCTGGGAGAACTGGATATCCATATGCAAAAGAATGAAGGAGGACCCCTATTTCACACCATATACAAAAATTAACTCAAAATGGATTTAAGATTTAAATATGAGAATAAGGACTATAATACTTCTAGGAAAAAATGTAAGGAGCCATCTTCAGGACCTTGTGTTAGGCAATGTTTCCTTAGACTTCACAGTCAAAACACAAGCAACAACAACAAAAATAGATAAATGGGACCTCATCAAAATTAAAAACTGTTGTGCACCAAAGGATTTTATCACTAAAGTGAAAAGAAAACCTACTCAATGGGGGAAAGTATTTGGAAACCACATTTCTGATAAGGGTTTAATATCCAGAACATTGAAAAAAAAAATATACAACTGAATAAAAAGACAAAAAATCCAAGTAAACAAAAAAGACTTAAATAGACAATTTTCAAAAGAGGATATACAAATGGCTAAAAAAGCACCTGACGACATGCACAACATCATTAGCTATTAAGGAAATGCAAATCAAAATCACAATGAAATATCATTTCACACCCACTAAAATGACTACTATTGAAAAAAAACAAAATTAGAAATGTTGGAGAGGATGTGGCGATATCAGAATACTCATCCGTTGCTGGTGGGAATGTAAAATGGTGCTGCTGGTGTTGAGCCAGTTTGGCAGTTCATCGGAAAGCTAAGTATAGAATTACCGCATGATTCAGAAATCACTCTACTAGGCATATACCCAAAAGAATTAAAAGCAGATCATTACTTAAGGTTGTAATCACCAATATATCCTACTTACAGTGGGTCCACACCTACTGGAATAGAGTAACTTTAAGAACATACTTTCCTTGGGTACATACACCTTCAAACCATCACAATTAGTATGGGGAGCATTCTAAGATTTATAAACAAGTACTACCAAACACTATTCTAATTGAACAGAAATTAATCTTGAGAGCAAGATAAGCTATAAACAGATGACATATTCCACCATTAATATTATGCTAATATGTTAATCAAATAGTCTTTCTGTGGGGGCTTAGGGCGTTTTTTCTTCCTTCTTTACTGAGTTTCCATTTTTTGTTAATTAATGAAGATTTCTTTTTTCCAAAGAATACTATTTTTCTAAAAATGATAATGTAAATTTAGTGATTTGAAAGTTTAAAATTGAAGTCCTTTCCTTGTTTGAGTTTAACCTTCTCTTAGGAGACAAGTCAAGATAAACAATTCAATCCATTTCTTAATACTAACTCTCCTGGAAGGGCCTTTCTTGCAGCCTCAAACAGCAAAGAATTGATAGTCCTGAATTTAACAAATGAAAAACTGTAATAATATACACAATTGTATAGAACTATTTTTATTAATTTGGAGAGCTCTTGAGAATCCTGCGTATGTCAGGGTCAGTAAGCATTGTGAATATTTTGATTATTATTGTCTATCATAGACTAATAAACTAATCGTTCGAACTTCACTTGGTTTGTAGTTCACATAAAGAAAACTTATTATATTTATAGAAGCCTTACCTAATTTTAGTTAAGTTGCTAATATTTTTACTTTTCATTTATCAGCATTTTTATACAGCTCATGCTGTATTATTTTAATTTGTATTTTCTGAATCTATTTTATCATTTTAACACCCATACCTGAGTTAACATTTATTCATTCAATCACTCATTAACTTAATTCACTTTCAGATAAAGCCATTATTTTTTTATTTCACTGAGAAAAAAACGCAGCAATCAAAGATCCTCCATCCAAACTCCCACCACCAAATCAAACAACAAACATACTTCTGTCCCCACTGCAGATGCAATTGGGAATCCCTCCTTTGTGTGTCTTGGATCCCAAGAGCAAGCTCAAGGGCATTGCTCTCGCAATTTTGAGGTTCTACTTTATCATTTTCCATCTATTGAATCACAGCCTAAAGAGAAATACATGCTTTAACAAGTCTCATCTTAAAAACAACCAACAAATTATCCCTTGACATCACAGTCTTCTGCAGCTACTTTTTTCCTTGTTAACCCCACAATAAAATCTTCAAAGTGTTTGTCAATATTTATTGTGCCCACTTCCTTTTTTAATTCCCTTTTGAAAGATCTTCAGTCATCATTTGTCACTACCACTTTCCTAACACTATTATTGTGAAGGTCACCAATAAACCTCTACTTTATTAAATCCCATGATCAATTTTCAGTGCTCATTTTACCAGACCTATCAACATCACTTGATAAGTTGTTCCTCTTTCTTGAAATATATTATTTGATTATCTTCTGGGGTACCAATCCTTTGTTGTTCTCCTTCTTTGTTTTTTTCTTATTCTAGATTTCTAAGGCAGACATACCTCAGGGCTCTGACATGTTTCTTCTCTGTCCCAAATCCAGACTCATGATTTTAAATTCCATCGAGATATAAGATGTCTTCCAAATTTATATATTCAATTCAACCAAGTCCCCTGATTTCTAGAGTTGTAATAAAGATGTAAATCCTAATAGGCATATCAAATACAGCATTTCAATGTCTATGTCTTGTTTTTCCTCCTCAAAATGCTCCATCTGCATTTTGTCTCCATCTCAGCAAAGGGTGGCTCCATTTTTCCAGTTGTTCAGGTCACAAAACTTACCTCCCCTAACGCTAACCCTAATCCTTGACTCCACTGCTCATACTTGTTTGCTAATCATCAGGAAATTATTTCAGTTTTAAAATACAGCTAGAATCTTGCTATCTCATCACTTTCTCCCTGGCTACCTTGACTGTGTCTTTTTATCTGGTCATCCTAAAGCCTATACCTCTACAGTTGCCAAAATGATCTCTTAAACCAAAATCAGATTACATCAAAACTTTGTTCAGAAATGTCTAGTGAATTCCAATTCACCTTAAATAAGAGCCACATTATTTTTATTGACTTAAATAATCTGGCCACCATTACTTCTTTGACCTATGCTTTCTTTTCTCATATTCTACTAAGACACTGGTCTCCTTGATGATCATCAAACATATCCAAAACATCCCTGCCTCAGGGCCTATACATGCTTCCCTCTGCCTGGAAGACATTACCCTGGATATAGAAAATATTCAATCACTCATTTCTTCCAGGAATTTGCTCAGCTCTGATATCATGAGAGAGACTTGTTCTGTCCCTCTGTAAAACTATCAACTATACTCACTCTAATTACTTTCTAACTCCCTTAAATCATTTTCTTTAGCTTCATGGTACTTGTCATCTGATATCATACACACACACACATATCCATTTACTTTATTTAATATGTTTCCCACCTAAAGAATGTCATCTCTTTGAGACTTTTTTCTCAGCTGTATCATCTATTCACAGTTGCATAGCACAGTCACTGCAATGACATACTCATTTAATAGTTTTGAGAGAATGAATAAATGCATACTTGTCTTTTCAAAGACACTCTTGGTCTTCAACTAAATGTAATCATAGAGTACACCATTAAAAATGAAATGCAATCATTTGTCTCTACAAGCAATAGTAGAATGGTGACTATAAAAAAAAAACCACCATAAAATTACACGTGTTGGAGAGGATACTGAGAAAAGGTAACATTCATTCCTTGCTGGTGGGAGTGTAAAATGGTGCAGCCACTGTGGAAGATAGTTTGGCAGTTCCTCAGAAAGCTAAGTATAGAATTACCATATAACCTGGCAATCCCTTTACTAGATATATACCCCCAAAGAACTGAAAGCAGGGACTTGAACAAATATTTGCACACCAATGTTCATTGGGGTATTATTCACAATTGCCAAAGATGCAAGCAACCCAAATGTTCATCAAACCATGAATGGATTAAAAAAATGTAGTATGCACATGCACTGGAATATTACTCAAGAAGGGTTCGGGTTAAGGTTTGAGTTCAGTTTAGGGTTAGAGATTGGGTTCAGGTTAAGGTTAGAGTTCAGGTTAGAGTTAGGGTTAGGGTTAGTGTCCTGGTAGAAAATGAGAAAAGAGTGTAGGTCAAAGAAGTAGTGGGGGCCAGATTATTTAAGCCAATAAAAATAAAGTGGCTCTTTTTTAAGGTGAATTGGCAATTCATTAGACATTTCTGAACAAATGTCATCCACCTGATAATATGGAGCATGAAGACATGCTGAGTGAAATAAGTCTGACTCAAAAGGACAAATATTGTATGATCTCACTGATATGAAATAATTAGAAAAAACAAATTCCTAGAGTTAGAATCTAGAATCTAGGGGCTCAGTTGCGGATAGGGAATGGAAGTCAATGCTTAATTAGTACAGAATTTTGTTTAGGTTGATTCTAAATTTTTGGAAATAAATGGTGGTGATGGTAGCACAATATTATGAATATAATTAACAGCACTGAATTATATATGTGAATGTGGTTAAAATGGGAAGGTTTAGATATTATATATGCTACTGGAATAAAAATTAAAGGATAAAAAATAGGGCTTTATAACACAGTGAACCTTAGTGTATTAATTACATGATTTTTCTGTAAATCTACTTCTCTAGTTAAAATTAAAAAAAAAATAAGAACTGCATTTGTCTCTTCTAGCAGTAGTACAACAGGAAGATAAAATGTTACTGTAAAAATCATAAATTCAATCTAATGATCATTAGACTTTGCAGTCTTTTTTTTGTATGATTTTAAATTGCATTCTTTTTTGCAGTTTAATTCTTTTCTCATTCAGGGTACAATGAACAATTGTTTAGCATTTTTATTTAGCTTTAATATAAACTCATTTATCTACACTGTGTTCAAAATAATGTCAATGTTTATTTCCTTCACATGTAGGATTTATGTGCAAATTACACACATATCAAATGCCTTCTCAAGGGGAGTGGATGTAGCTCAAGTGGTTGAGCTGCTTGCTTCCCATGTATTAGGTCCCAGGTTTGATCCCCAGTATATCCTAAAATCAAAACAAACAAAATAGCAACTCGGGGGAGTTGAGCACTGGCTTCCTACATATGAGGTCCAGGGTTCATTGCCCAGCCCCACTACCTCAAAAAATTAAAAATAAAATTTAAAAAAGCCTCAAATTCAATATTGAGAATAGGTAGCTACATAGAAAATTTCTGTCTTAAGACCAGTACAAAAACTTAAGTTTCCATAAAATAGACACAACAAACTTACTGTCCAGAAATTATTGGTTAAAGTTTGTTTATCTTGGCCCTTAGAGGAAAGGGTCTTTATAAAATGAGAATAAGTACAACAGGAAAACATAAAATTACTACATTATTTGGCAGGCATGTTGATATTTTTCTTTGGTTAAAAAATAGCTTATTCTAAAAGAGGAGATTATTCTAAAAATTGTATTTTGGAGGCATTACTATCTATAATTGTCATATGATTAGAAAGGTGATTATCATTGTTTTAAATTTTTTTCAGGACTTACATATTTGAAGTGTGCTCAAGTAGCATAATTATATCATCAAGGCTGGCTCAATGTTTTACCTAGCAAACTGAGACTCCTTTAGGGAAAAATTCATGATATAATGATATCAAACAGATGTGATTTAATAAATATTTAAGAATAAAAGCAGTGAACAATTTTAATGGACCTGTAGTTGCAATTCCCAAGTACCTTTCCTTCCTCAACTAATTGGGTAATGACATTGCTAGAATTAATCCAAGGTCATCAGCTTGCACACAATGCAGATGGTTTCACCATTTTATGGGTATACAGGGGATTGAGATTACTGTTGCCTGCTGCTATTCAAACTAATTTTTATTCTTAAAAATCCACATTTTCACCGCAGCTGAATAGCTGAGCCATATGTTGCTTTGTGAATACTTTAAGAGGTCTGGTGCATGTAATTATTACACTAAAGCTGGTAGGCATTGGTACCTTTTATTTTTGTTGTGAAGAAACGACACTTACAGTACTATGCTTTGAAGTTTTTTTGTTTGTTTGCTTGTTTTTACCCCAAGTACCCAGTGTTAGTTTTAATTATGGTTCCAGTGAGAATTTTAACCTAAAAGTCAATCATTACCAAATATTTCTGCATAATTCAGAACTTGCCCAATACTATTTGAGATACTATATTAATCTATCTCACTGCTAGAAGTCTTGGTTTGGAATACTTTTTCACCTTTTTTCTGTGTAGCTATGAGAGATGGAAATGAGAGATTTCTGTGGTTTAGTCAGAATTCTGACATGCCATTGATATGTTTGAGAATCTGAGACTTTGAGAAATCTTTTTATGTAGTATGATGGGGGAAATATCTTATTAAAAATAATAATAATACTTTATGTTTTTAAATATTTAATAGTTGTCAAAATGTTTGCATGTGAGATATCTTTCTTACACAAAACGAGTCTGGGTGAACAGAAGGCAGGTGTTATCAGTATTTTACATGTGAAATTCAAACTGAGAGATCTTGAATGACTTATTTAAGGTCATGCAGACATAAGTACCAAAACACAGTCATGATCTGCTGGTGCAGCAGTTCTCTTAGGGGCTATTCTGCTCCAGAGAGTAGATCTAGTGTCTTTTTGGTTTCATTTTTCTAACTTATTCAAAAGTTAGTAATTAGCTATGCAAGAGGCAGATAAAAAATATCCTAGGTTTCTGCTATAATTATATTCTTTCCTATACCACTTTCCTATATCTATGTACTCTACTAAAAATAATTTCAATGAACTATTCGTGCAAGTAGATAGAATAAATATAAACATGTACAATATATATATATATATATATATATTCAAAAGACAAATATAGTGAAGCAAAAAAGCATAAACCTAGAAGAAGGAGGATTCACTTCTCTTCCAGAAATAGTTAAAGGACAGGGAAAAATGGTCTAGGGCATAGGACAACAGGGGAAGCCTGGACACCACCCAGAAGAGAGAGGGTCAAAGAGAAAGGAAAAGACTCTCAGCAGGAAAAGCCAGTAAGTAAAAGCTGCAGCTGCAGCTGCCAGTGCCATCACCCCACCCTTGGAGAAGACAATTTTGAGTCCTTTGACCTCTGGCAGCCAGCTATGGACATAGGGGGCTGTAGGGTCCACTTCCCCAGGAAAGGTAGAGAAAGGGGTGCAGCCTAAGGCTGACTTAGCTTTAGGCCAACAAATTTGGCCTGCTGTATTCTACGAGTCTTTCCAGGCCTGGTTTGGTCACACTATTGTTAGCCTTTGGAGCTGGCAGGAAACTGAAAAGATCCAACTCTCTCAATACCCTTCTTACTGACCAGGATTTGTTGTTGAGAATGAAGAGGGAGTGGAAATATTTCTTACATAGGAAAAGGAAGGGGACTTCTGGCAATGGAAAGAGACCAGCTTCTGAGAAAGTTTGATTGCAAAGCTCTGAATAGCCCCAAGGCAGGATTTTTCCAGTCAGTGATACAGTGAATACATTCTAACCAGGGTTTGAGCTGAGAGGTCTGCTGAAGTGTGCCATCTGCTGGCAAATCAAGGAAGTGCA
>JAQZBX010106457.1:0-10746 GCA_029593785.1 Cabassous unicinctus
CCAGCATGTAATCATGACATACATTTGTTCTAGATCATAAAAGAACATTCACATATTTATATTATTAACCACCATCTTCATCCAACTCTAGGTTTACTAAGTTATTCAGCCCCTAGATTATTGTCTAGATTTCATTCAATTGACATTTACATCCCTAGACTACCCCTTTAGCCACAATCCCATTTATAAACCAGCTGTATTAGTTATACTCACTAAAATCTGTTGCAATGAACTCTATCCATTTTCACACTTTTACAGTCAAGCTAATTGAAAATTCTATATGTATTAAGCATTGGTACCCCTTCTGAGTCCTCATCCTGTCTCCTAGTAACCTATAGTCTAGGTTTTAAGCCCATGTGTTTATTCATCAATTTTGTTCATATTAGACCATAAAATATTTGTTCTTTTGTATCAGGCTTATTTCACTTAGCATAAAGTCCTCAAGTCTCATCCATATTATCATGTTCCCCAATTTCATTTCTTCCTACAGCAGAATAGTATTTATCAGTTGATGGACACAGGTTGTTTCCATCTTTTGGCAATTGTGAATAACACTGCTATGAACATTGGTGTGCAAAGGTCTGTTTGGGTAAGGTTTCATTTCTTTTGGATATATTCCTAGTAGAGGAATTGCTGGATGAAATGTCAGTTCTATATTTATCTTCCTGAGGGTTCACCAAACTGTTTTCCACAGAGTCTGCACCTTCAACATTTCCACCAACAGTGAAGGAGTGTTCCTATTTCTCCAAATTCCCTCTGGCATTTATAGTTTTCTGTTTTTATTTTATTTTGTAGTAATGGCTCTTCTATGAGGTCTGAGATTCTAGTTTTGATCTGCATTTCCTTTAAAGCTAGTGATATTGAACAGTTTTTCATGTGCTTTTTGGCCATTTCTATTTCCTCCTTGGAAAAAATGTCTACTAAAGTCTTTTGCCCATTCTTTAATTGGATTGCTTGCTCTTTTATCATTGAGTTATATGATGTCTTTATATATCATGGAAATCAAACCCTTATCTGATATATGATTTCCAAATATTTTCTCCACTTTATGTGGGTTAACATTTCACATTCTCAAGAAAGTCCTTTGAAGCAGAAAATTTTGTTTGAGGAGGTCCCACTTACCCATTTATAATTTGTTGCTCATGCTTTGGTGTAAGGTTTAAGAAACCACCACCTACCATCTTGAAGATGTTTCCCTATATTTTCTCCTAGAAGCTTTATACTTCTTGCTTTAATATTTAGGTCTTGGATCCATTTTGAGTTACTTTTTGTATTAAGTGTGAGGTAGGGGTCTTTTTCCTTTCTTTTGGATTTGACTATCCAGTTCTAGTGACATTTGTTGAACAGACAGTCCTGCCCCAGATGGGTAGGTTTGAAAGCCTTGTCAAAAATCACTTGACAATAGATGTTAGGGTCTGTTTCTGAAACAACAATCTGGTTACTTTGGTCTATATGTCTATCTTTATGTCAGTACCATGTTGTTTTTACCACTGTAGTTAGGTAATATGACTTAAATTGGGGAAATACACATGCTGTTTCCTATATCAATCTTCCTGTTTCCAAGCACCCATGACCTGATGTCCTGTTTCCTACCTGCTGTCTGAGAGAAAAGCCTTTCATACTTTAAGAATCACAAAATTCATCCTTTCAATGAAGAAAATGTGATGAAGTAATATTTATAGTAGTTTAGAAATAAGTATGATTCATTTTGTGTAAAAATAATTTATAAAATATGTATTAGCCCCCACCAACCCAAAACCACATTACCATATAAGCAGTAGGGGATTTACAGAGCAGCTGCTGGAATGTTTTCCTTATCTTAGTTAACCTTTTGTCTGAATATTTTCTTACAAGTATGATCTCATTGATAGGGGTTTATTCAGCACATCTGCTTTTTGGGTATAGCCTTTTTGATATTCTAGTTGCCAAACACTAAATTGAGTTGTGGCAACAATAGGTTTTACAAGAACATTCCAATCCCAGAGCATTTGATAGCCATTAACAATGGAGTGTAAAATCCCCTTAGTAAAGGTATTGTGAGGTTCATGTTCATTAATACTTCTCCTTAACTTTTTAAAGTCTGTATAGGGAAGTGATTCATGCTGTAGCTGTCCATTTTGGAGAGTTACAGGAAAGGCATGACATTTTCCTAGCTCTATAGCTTCTTTTAAGCATTTTTTTCATAGCAGGGCAAGGTGTCTGACTTTCAAAGAAGACTGAGGGTGGAGGAGGAGGAAGGAGAAGTAAAGTTTCTTCTTCCTTAGGGATTGTGGCTTTTTAAAGAAGAGACAGGGAAGGAGGCAGAGAGGGAGGAGGAATTGGGGCTTCCTCTTTGTTTAAAGCTAAAGGACTTTTAGGTGGGGACTCCTCTGGAGGAGCAGTAGGCCTGGAAGGGGTGTAAAGCAGGCATAATGCTGTTTTTCCTATGCCCCTGATTATAAGATCAGAGGTGGAAATTTTCTCTCTGTTCATATTTTCTTTTTAGATTTTTTCTTACTTGCTCCCACAATTCTAAGTCTAACATTCCTCTGTTGGGAAATCATGGGCAGAAATTTCAGACTAACTTTAATAAAGTGAATAATTGAGTTTCTTTTACCATACAGTTAGCTGCCTTTAGTAATTGTTGAATGGTTTTAACAAAAACGTTTCATTCTTTTGAGAGCCCATAACCCATGATGAAATAGACAATATCCCTGGCTGAATTCTTTCTACATAGGCAACTATACTATGTGTAACTTCTGCAAGGCAGGAAGGGCTTATCAATATTGAGGTGAATCTAAGGGGTGATTAGACAGTTTTGGGAAGATTGATGGCAATAGGCCGGCTTCTGGAAAAACAGCTTAAAATCCTGAGTGGGCATTGCTGTCCCCCTACCTTGAGTTATCTGGATAAATTTCATCCCTATGTTCTGCTGATTGTGCTGCTGGCCCACATCACATTGGGGTCACCACTTTCAGGAATCCTTCCTGCAACATCTTGTGGGGGTCTGTCTGGCAGAGCCTGTGGTGGTGCAATGAAATTATTCTGAACACAGAGCTTGAGAGAGGTCAGGGGAAGCACAGTTGAAGAAGCTATCCTCTCAAACTGATCCCCAGCACACTTTTTATTCAGGATTTTTTCACAGTCAAAGTCAGGGTGAATATGCAAGGAAGCAGGCATGTATCATGTATGTGAGGGGTATAAATAATCTCATAATTCCAGGCTGATAATGGGGAAGCAGGATTACAGAAATTTTTATTGATATACTTAGGAGATAAGGTGGGATATAAGGGAGATAAGATAAGCAGGAAGTGATAATGGCCAGTTCTGTGCTAGCAGAGAAAAAGGCCTCCTAGCTATTTCTTAGATGTAAAGATCAGAGGGTTCCCACAACCACCAGAGGAGTGGGGGGTGAGTGCTGGATAGTTGCAGCATATATGACTTTTCATTTTCTCCCCCAAACCTTCCAGTTCTTTTCCCCACTCCAAATAGTAGCAGGATCCCTAAATAGTTAAACCTGTGAACCCCTGTAACTGGTGACTGATCAGTGGATCTTGCACTAGGATTTTAACCTGTTTTTCCAGAAGCCTGCCTATTGCCATCAATCTTCCCCAAACTGTCTAATCACCCCTTAGAGTCACCTCAATATTCATGAGCCCTTCCTGACTTACAGAAAATATCTGTTCCTTTTGGATCTGTTCTCTGGTCCATTTGGTTCATGAGACAATTCACTGCATTCCTTGGAAAGCAACTCCCTTCCCCATGCTGCACACTGACATACCACATAAAAGAACGCCCTTCAATGGCATTGTTAGAGTTTCCCCCTTACAAGGTTTGCAATGATTGACAGGTTAGAGGACTGTGAATCAATGTCCCTGTGTCATAGGTTGAGGAAAGGCAGCCTCCAGCCAAAGCCCATCTAACTCATCCCCTCTCAAGAATAAACAAAATGGAGCAGATAAGGGCCATCACTCCCTTCCCAACCCCTCCCACATTCCAAGACCTCCTAACCCATTCCCTACTCCCCTGGGCATTTGGCCCCAGGCTGTACACAGTTTCCCAGCCTATTGGTGTACTGTATAAATTCATATCCACCACCTTCCATGGATGGGCTGAAGTCTCTCTTCAGACCCCCACCATGCTCTCTGCATCCCAGTGAGTGCCATTTTTCTCTAACATTTGGTGCCAAAACACCTGGGTCTGGGATCGCTGAGACTGACTGGTTGGTGAGGAATCTCCACCCTGCTGCTTCTTAGAGAACCCATTCAACACTTGACACTGAATCATAGCTGGGTGAGTCAAGGATTTCTCTGCTGGAGGATCCTGCTCTCTCTCTCTCTCTTTTCCCATTGTGCAAGACATCCTGCCAAAAATCTCCTAGTGCTAGGTCTGTGATCCTCACTGTCCCTGAGGGCCACAGCAGGTGGTATGCCTGTGTCCTCAAGGAAAGAGACCCCTTGGCTCTGGAGATATCTGGCTCCAAGCATGGTCTCCTGTTTCCTTAGGTGCTTTCTGACTGATTCGGGGATGCCTGTCTCACTCAGAATCTCCCCTGTTCTTTCCTTTTTAGAGATACTTAGTCTCACCCACACCACCTAAAATGGGGAATTCAATTTGCCCCCCTGCAAAAAAAACTATGCCTCAGGGTTATCTCCTTCATAACCTTAAAACTCTGAACCCAGAAGGAGACATCAGACCTAAAAAGCTTGACCTCTGTGTGGCCACAATACAAATTGGAAAATGAAAGTCAATGGCCAGAGTATGGCACTTTCAATTTCCAAATTCTCTAAAACTTAGAGAATTTCATCCAGTGCACCAGCAAGTGTTCAGAAATTCCTTACGTTCAGGCATTTCTTTTCCTCCATAATAATCTCTCCCTTTGCTAATCCTGTTCCTCTTATCAGATCCTTCTTTTATACCAAAAACCCTCTCAGGAACTTTCCTTCTCCTCTTCTATCACTCCCTGCAACCTCTGAAAATGTCGACTTTGACCTGGCAGACAAGGCTTCTCCTGAACCTCCTCTCACAGGCACTAGGGCTGGTTCTCACCTCTACTCACCCCTACCCCCACCTTCTGCACACAGAAAACTCTTCTTCAAACTCTGATCCCTCCTATCACAACCCTCCTCTCCTGCTATATGCCTCATCAGTGCCCCCTAAACTTGCTCCATCCTCCCCCACACCTCTCCCTGGGCCCACTCCCTTCTCCCCACCCATCACCCACTCTTAAGCCCAAATCCCCACTCTCCAGACTCCTTCCCCAGCTCCTGTCCTCTCTCTCCAGAAAGTGGCCCAGGCATAAAGCATTATGCAGGTTCACATCCCTTTCTTCCCCTCTGATCTCTCCCAAATCAAACATCATCTCAGTTCCTATTCCTCGGATCCTTCTCATCTTATCAAAAATTTCAACACCCACCTGTCCCTAATAATCTTACTTCACAAACCTACAATTGCTCACCTCTTACAAGTAAGCTTTTAGCTACATCTTAAGTCTAAGTGTACTCCTAAAAAGCAAAGATCCAAAATACACGTGTTAATTGCCTGTCTATCTAAACCACTGAAATAAAGCTTAACTGCATTTATAATGTTCAAATATTCCTAACTGTTCCTGATTGCTAGTAAAATGGTTTAAATCTTAAAAGCAGTAAAACCAAAGATAAAATAATGAAAAGCCTAAAAATAGCCATACCAAAAGAATAAGAATTATGAATCAAGTTAATGAACTTTATGTTTCTGTCAGTGTGTCTTAACTCTTTTTGTGTTTGTTTGTTCAGTGTATATTTTAATACCTCTGGATGGTGATATTAAATTGATAAATGAAAATTCTTAAAAGAGCTCTATTCAAATGGAAAATATTAAATACGTGGTCATATATTAATAAAATTGTACATGTTGACTAATGAAATTACTACAGATCTCTTCAAAGAAAATAGTTCTTGCCTAAATCAAAATGAAAAGTTAAACTTAAATGGATATTGAAAGAAGTAAAAAGTTTGTAGGAGTGTTGACTGAAATTTGATGTTTGTTCAGGAAAGTGTGTTTTGTCCTAAGATAAGATGGCTGGTTTTCATAAAACTAGAATGGAAGTATATAGGACAAAACTTGAATATCACCGTGTTTTAAAAGTTGCTAAGGCTTTCTTTAGTATCCGCTTAGGCAAATCAATCCAGATGCACTCACCTTCATGTGAGAAGGCCAAAGATGGGTTTTACAGTGCTTCCCCAAGGCTGTGTGCATAGCCCAACCACCTGTCCTGGCCTGATGACAAAGATTCTGGCTGCATGGAAAAACCTGTGGTGATGCCCTCACAAAGATCCAGAGTAATGCCATTGAGACCCAAAAAGAAGCAGAATGGCTTCTCCCAAAATGCAAACATCATGGATACCAGACCTTGTGGTCCCCAGGCACCACAAGGTCTGGTGTCCATGATGTCAGTTGCCAGCAACTCATGAACATCACCCATGATTGTCCTTCATGCTCATACCAATGACTGCAACATCAGTCCCCTCCTGTTCTCAGGAGGGGCAAGGTCTTTACATCTTTCACTCAATAACTCAGTTTATCCAAAGAGCCATCCAAGATGCCACCCATGATCATGTACATGATCTTCTCCTGCTGCAAAAATGCAGTGCCAGTCACCAAGCCAGAAGCAACAATATCTCAAAACCAAAAGGGGAACAGTAGCTGAATCCTACAATGCCCCATAACAGCATAGAGCAGCCAGATCATTGACGCCCACCTTCCTGCTGTCCCTTTCCATCCAACCATACAAAAAGATTTGGGAATGTTAGCCCCATTTAGCAAAATAATCCCCTGCAACCCTGGTCAGCACCAGCAGGTCTCCTCTGCCCCATAGCAGATGACAGCAAACCCCAACCCCTGTCCCTAATCTGACAGGAAACTTGTTGTTTTTAATATTAACAAAACTGGGCAGGTAGAAGAAAATCTTAAAATTTCAAAAGAAAACAAATCATTCAGAGGGCACGAGACAAAAGCTATGGAAATCAATCCTGTTTATTCTCATTTCTCTCTTACTATTCCTCACTCCTAAAAATCAATCCCTTTACCCATTATAACACTACTACTGTTATTATTGCTGCTCTTTCTTTTTGGTCCTTGTCTTTTACAACTTCACATCTGATTCATACGCTGAATTGTACAATCAACAACTCAGGAAAACGTGAATGGCATCTTCTTGCTACGTGAACACCAAAATCAACCTCTTCAGGACCAGTAATCAGAACCCACTGGACAGAATGGAAGGGAATCTTCCACCATCCCATAACAGCAGGAAGTAGCCAGATTGAGTCAACATCCCAAATCTCCTCACCCTTCCACTCTGCTCAGTATTCCCATTACTTAGGTCCTTCATCATATATATATATATATAATCAAAGAGTTAGGAATGTTAGAGTTTCCCCCTTACAAGGTTTGCAATGATTGACAGGTCAGAGGACTGTGAATCAATGTCCCTGTGGCATGTGTTGAGGAAAGGCAGCCTTCAGCCAAAACCCATCTAACTCATCCCCTATCAAGAATAAACAAAATGGAGCAGATAAGGGCCATCACTCCCTCCACAACCCCTCCCACATTCTAAGACTTCCTAACCCACTCCCCCCTGGCCATTTGGCTTCAGGCTGTACTCAGTTTCCCTGTCTATTGATGTACTGTATAAATTCATATCACCACCTTCCACAGATGGGCTCTTTCACAAAAGTCCACCATGCTGGTGGGGGAGCTAAAGTCTATTCTTCAGACCCCCTCCATTGGGAGAGCTTCCCAAATGAACTTCCTGCCTGCAACCATCAGTCTCTGTGTCCCAGTGTGCACCATTTTTCTCTAACTGGCAGTGAGTGCAGATGTCAAGCTTAAGAAATGCCATCTCTCCTCCTGCTGCCAAAGATGAGGACTAGCCAGGGCTAGCCTCAGAACCATCTCATCCTCCCACTACTAAAGATGAGAACCCCATGAAAGCCCCCTAAATAAATGTCATTACTCCCCAAGCTAGACTTGTATGAGTCTTTTTTGGTCTGACATATCCCTAGCAATTTGACAGGAAGCGGTTGTTTTTACACTCGGGACAATAGTAAGTGCCAGAGAGAGGACTTCAGTGATTTCTCCAGAATCCAGAGTGACCTTATGTTTATTGATGTTTCCAGGTGGCTGAGATGAGAATTTCCTACTTTCCTTCCTTCACCATACCCAGTATTTCATCAATGGCATTCTTGTGCTTTGATTATTCAAAGATGCTTCTCATCTCTTCCTACCTCAGATTGAGACCCTCTTTCCAAAAAATCTTCCACAGCAAACTCCTGCCAAGGATGCAAAGGTTTTTAACATGTTCAGACATTAATGCCCTCATTAAAGAATCAGGAGTATCATTTATGAGAAAATAAAACCATGCAAGCTACCATAACTAATTGAAGATTTCACAGAAATTCTTCCAAATGTAATTGTATTTTCCTTTCCTTGTCAAACCAGGAATGACTCTAAACTAAGGTTTTTATTATTATTTTATATTCCATTGTCATTATTAAATTAAATGTGGCTAGGGGTTATCTATTATAAGATCACAATGCCAGCTGCCTCTTTCACAAAAGTCCCTCAAAACAAAATAGTTGCTGAGAGGCAGGGCTTGAAAGAAATTGTAGTTATTACTATTAGTATCTTCATTTATAAGATAACACCCAGGTCCTGTTGTCAGGGCAGGCAGCTCTTGAGTTTGGTGCCTGCCAGTGGACCCTACTTTGGAGTTTGTGCTCTTGAGAGTGACAGAGTTGGACTCAACCATGTCTTCCCTGCACATGGTTCATCTGTCCCTTCTATTCAAACCTATACTTGGTGCTGGAGTTTGTAACTGCATATCCAAAGACTTGAGTCATTGGGCTGTCCATGTGCCAGCTGGGCCTGGAACCTCAGTGGAGCTGCAAATCCTGCTCTACAACTCATTGGACTCACCCATGACAACTGGCACAGATAATAGTGTCACAGAGCAGTGAGTTAGAACCACATGCATATCCAGGCACAAGGACCCAAGTCCACAGAGACCCAGAGTGGAACACAAGGCACTGACATGTGCTGCATCCAAAAGGTCCCCAGAGGAAAAAGTATAAAGAGAGTGACCATAGAAGAAAAGTTGGCAATAGCTGTGCACACCAACTCTAAATTCTATTGGCTGGAAAAACTAAAAACAAAATGGATATTTTTGGATTGACCACATATAGGATTTGACCACATCTGGGTACATGGGGCAGGATATATATGCTAATGGGGAAGTAATTGGAAGCAGTAAAGCCTCACAGAAATAAAAGGTGGGGTGTGGATAAGACTGCTATAAGACAGGAAGGGAAAAAGTACCAAAACATTTAAAGAAGGGAGCACTGAATGAGGGAGAAAATTTAAACAAATCGTAGGAGCTGGGGATGAAATTTTGCACAAAAACAAACATGATAGTTCAAGATTCCAGAGAAGGTACAGAGGAAAGGAAACTTTCTCCTGGAGGCCTAACAATTGTGAAAAAAAGTTCAATATTAATATTGTACCACATATCCAGGTAAAAATTCAGATGAAGAGCTGAGAAAATCTGAACAGTTAAACATGGAGTAATCTAAATATCCAAAATAAGTTGGACCAAGAGTCAAAGAAGAGCCTTAACACAAAGCCAATAAACAATAAAACCCTAGACAGGAGGAAGAAATGGACCTTCAGTGTTTATTCATCAGGATAATCAGATGCTTAGACCTCAGCAAAAGTTTACAAACCATACTAAGAAACAGGAAGATATACCTCAGTCAAAAGAACAAATTAAAACTTCACTGGAGACAAAGAATTTAAAACAATTAAACAAAGAACTTCAAATAGACCTAAATTAATACAGGGAGATAAAGAAAAAAATAGATACAGAGCTAAATGATAAAGAAGACAATTTGTGAGCATAAAGAATTGAAAGTTTAAAAAAAAACAGAAATTATTGGCATGAAAGGCAAAATAATAGAGAGTAAAAATACTCTAGTGGCATACAGCAGGCAATTTGAACCGGAGAAAGAATCAGCAAACTAGAAGAGAGGACAAATGACATCAAACTGTCAAAAGAACAAATAGGAAAAAAGAAAAAACAGCAGTACCTCAGGGATTTAGGAGACAGCATAAAGCACAATTTTACATGTCATGGGTGTCCCAGAAAGAGAAAAGAAGGGAAAAGGTATTTAAAGACTATTTGAGGAAAAATGACCTAAAATTCCCTGACTCTTATGAAAGACATAAATATACATGACCAAGAAGTGTAATGTACACCAAAAAAAAAAAAAATCCTAATAGATCTACTACAAAACACACATAAATAAGAATGTCAAATGCAAAAGATAGAGAATTTTGAAAGCAGCAAGAGAAAAGTGATTCACCACATACAAGGGATCCTGAATAAGACTAAGTACAGATATCCCATTAGAAACCATGGAAGCAAGAAAGCAGGGATATGATATCTTTAAGGTACTAAACAAGAAAAACTGCCAGCCAAGGATTTTTACTCAGCAAAACTGCCATTCAAAACTGAGGAAGAGTTTAAGATATTCACAGATAAACAGGTAGTGAAAGAATTTGTTTAAAGACCAGCCCCACAAGAAATACTAACAGCAGTTCTGTAGATGAAAGGAAAAGACAGGAGAGCAAAGCTTAGAAGAGAGTGTAGAAATGAAGTTATCAGAGTAACTAAAAGGGTAAAAAGAGAGACAAAAATAAGATATGCCATACAAAATCAAAAGGATAAAG
>JAQZBX010106458.1:0-10746 GCA_029593785.1 Cabassous unicinctus
TAAATAGGACCTTCTGATGAGGTTACATCAGTTAAGGTGTGGCCCAGCTGTATCAGGATGGGTCTTAATCCTGTTACTAAAGGCCTTTTAGGGAAGGCCACAGAGAGAGAGAAAGCCACAGGGAGCAGTCAGAAGCTGGAAGTCAACAGAACCCGGAAGAGAAAGAAGCCAGGAGAGGCTGCCATGTGCATTGCCATGTGACAGAAAAACAAGGTCCAAGGATCACCAGCAGCCAGCTCCAGCACGCTACAGTCTCCTGGGAGAAAGCATCACCTTAATGATGCCTTGATTTTGCACTTCTTCTAGCCTCAAAACTGTGAGCCAATAAATTTCTGTTGAGTAAGCCAACCCATTGCATGGTATTTGTTTTAGGAGCCAGGAAACTAAAACAATGACCAATTGGGTTTGTCCAAAGGATGCAAGGGTGGTTCAACAAAAGAAGATGAACTAATGTAATATACCACATTAATAGAATGAAGGGGAAAAAAAGATGATCTTGATTGATGCAGAAAAGGCATTTGATAAAATCCATCACTCCTTCTTGATAAAAACACCCAGGAAACTAGGAATAGAAAGACACTTCCTCAACATGATAAAGGGCATATATGAAAAACCCACTGTTAACATCATACTTAGTGGTGAAGAACTGAAAGCTTTCCCCCTAAGATCAGGAACAAGACAAGTATTCCCACTTTTACCACTGCTATTCAATATCATACTGGAAATTCTAGCCAGAGCATTTTGGTAAGAAAAGGAAATAAAAGGTATCCAAATTGGAAAGGAAAAAGTAAAACTTCTCCTATTTGCAGATGACATGAGCCTATATATAGAAAATCCTGAAGAAACTCCAAGAAGGCCACTACAGCTAATAAATGAATTCAGCAAAATAGTGGGGTACAAGATAAACATGCAAAAACCAGTGGTGTTTTTATATGCCAGCAATGAACAATCTGACACAGAAATCAATAAAACAATTCCATTTATAATAGCAACTAAAAGAATTAAATATCTAGGAATAAATTTACCCAAGGATATGCAGTACTTGTACATGGAAAACTATAAAACATTGCTGAAAGAAAGAAGACCTAAATAAATGGAAACACATTCCATGTTCATGGATTGGAAGACTAAATATTGTTAAGATGCCAATACTACTCAATGCAATTTACATATTCAATGCAATCCCCAAACAAAATTTCAACAGTCTTCTTCACAGAAATGGAAAAGCCAATCATCAAATTCATATAGAAGGGCAAGGGACCCCAAATTGCCAAAACCATCTTGAAAAGAACAAAGTTGGAGGACTCACACTTCCCAATTTTGAATATTATTATAAAGCTATAGTGTTCAAACAGTTGTGATACTGGCACAAGGACAAACATATGGACAAATGGAATAGAATTGACAAATAAACCCACACCTTTGGCCACATGATTTTTGAGAAGGGTGTCAAGTCCATTTGATGGGGAAAGAATAGTCTCTTCAAATGGTTTTGGGAAAACTGTATATCCACATGCAGAAGAACGAAAGTGGACTCCTTACACCACAAGCAAAAATTAACTCAAAATGGATTAAAGACCTAAATATAAGATTAAAACTGCAAAACTTGGGAAGTGGATGTGGCTCAAGAATTGGGTTCCCGCCTACCACATGGGAGGTCCCGGGTTTAGTTCCCAGTGCCTCCTAGAGAAGATGAGCAAGACAGCAAACTGATGCAATGGGCTGGCACGGCAAGCTGATGCAATGGAATGATGCGACAAAACGATGCAACGAGGAGACACAACGAGGAAACAATGAGAGACACAACAAGCAGGGAGTGGAGATGGCTCAGGCGATTGGGCACCTCCCTCCCACATGGGAGGTCCTGGGTTTGGTTCCCAGTGCCTCCTAAAAAGAAGAGCAGACATAGAAAGCACTCAACGAACAGACACAGAGAACAGACAGTGAGTGCAAACAACGAGGGGAGGAGGAAAAATAAATAAGTAAAAATAAATCTTAAAAAAAAACTGTAAAACTCCTAGAAGAAAACATAGGGGACTATCGTCAGGACCTTGTATCAGGCAATGAATTCTTAGACTTTACACCAAAAGTAGGAGCAACAAAAGAAAAAATAGATAAATGAGACTCCACCAAAATTAAAAACTTTTGTGCATAAAAGGACATCATCAAGAAAGTGAAAAGACAAGCTACAGAATGGGAAAAAATATACTTGGGGACCATATATCTGATGTCCAGAATGTATAAATATATAAAGAATTCCACAAGAACAAAAAGGAATACAGCCCGATTAAAAAATGGGTGAAGGACTTGAATAGACATTTCTCGAAAGAAGATATATAATTTTTTTAAGATTTATTTATTTATTTATTTACTCCCCCCCTTGCTGCTTGTGTTTGCTGTGTCCATTTGCTGTGTGTTTTTTCTGTGTCTGCTTATCGCCCCCTTGCTGTGAGGTCCTGCTGCATCAGCCCACCGCGCTGCGCTGGCCGGCCTGCCCTCACAAGGAGGCCCTGGGAAGCGAACCCGGGGCCTCCCGCATGGTAAACGGGGGCTCTATCCATTGAGCCACACCCGCTTCCCTCGAAAGAAGATATATTAATGGCTAATAAGCACATGAAAAGTTGCTCAACATTATTAGCCATGAGGGAAATGCAAATTAAAACCACAACGAGATACCAGTTCACCCACTAGAATGGCTGCTATTAAAGAAACAGAAAATAACGTGTTGGTGAGGATGCTTAGAAATAGGAACTCTTGTGCATTGCTGGTGGGAATGTAAAATGGTGCAGCTCCTGTGGAAAACAGTTTGGCGGTTTCTCAGAAGGTTAAGTATAGAATTACCATTCGACCCAGGAATCCCACTTCCGGGTATATACTCAAAAGGACTGAAAGCAGGGACTCAGATATCTGTACACCAATGTTCATAGCGGCATTATTCACAATAGCCAAAAGGTGGAAGCAACCCAAGTGTCCATCAATAGAAGAATAAACAAAATGTGGTATGTCCATACAATGAAATATTATTCAGCTGTAAAAAGGAATGAAGTTCCGATACATGCGACAATATGGATGAACCTTGAAGGCATCACGTTGAGGGAAATAAGTCAGACACAAAAGGACAAATATTGTGTGATCTCACATATGAAATAACTAGAAAATGCAAATTCATAGAGACAGAAAGTAGATTACAGGGTAGCAGGCGCAGGATGGGGGTGAATGAGGCGTTAATGCTTAATGGGTGCACAGTTTCTGTTTGGGATGATGGAAGAGTTTTGGTGGTGGATGGTGGTGATGGTAGCACAACATTGTGAATGTAATTAGCATCACTGAACTGCATACTTGAAAGCGGTTCAAATGGGAAATATGTGGTATATATGTTACCACAATAAATTTTTTTTAAATGTTTTTGTTTCTTTCACTGAAACTTTAAAAGGACAGGGACTGATTCTCCTGCTTCCTTTCTTCCTCTAGTGTGTCCACAGGGAGGGTAATTTACACAGAAGAGGAAAGGTGAAAAGCGATCATTTTGCACTTTAAGGCATGCAGAGAAATCCATAAAAAGCAGTTGCAATTATCGTATCACCCCAACATATGACCTCGGAGTATTGCAGTGACCTGTGCTCTTTGTCTTTTAGAGCATTCTCAGTTTGTAATTACACGTTTATTAGTGTGATTATTTGACTATTGCCTGTCCTCTGCCTACTCCACAAGAATAGGACTCTTACTTATCAATGAATTGTATCCCCAGTGCCTGGCATATAGCAGATACTCAGTAAATAAATATTTCTTGAGTAATAAATGAATGAATGAGAAAACAGACTTGGCCAGTCTTGGCATAGTTGTTTTTTTTGTTTGTTTGTTTGTTGTTTGCTTGTTTGATTTTTTTTCTTTTTCTTTTTTTTTTAAGAAATGTTAAACATTTCCAGTTAAAGGGACAGACTAATTCTCAGTACTAGAAACCATCATTTCTCCCTCTGATGATTGTGGTGTTAGAAACGACATTTCAAGGGTAAAACCCTTTAGAACAAGGACACTTGAACTTAGCTTGCTGACAGCAGCAAATCTAGTCACCTACCAAATAAGATTCTCTAGGACAGGAGCCTGGAATCTGCATATTTTGACAAGTCCCCAGGTGATTCTGAATCAGGTGGTCTGGGAACCACAGTTTGGAAAATATGCCCTACAACATGCGATTGGAGATTGTGGCTTCGTTCATACTTCTCCAGTTTCCAGAGAATCATGCTGACATCACTGTGCCTATTTAATGTGAATCAGCCTTTATTTTGCACTTGTGTGGTGCAGTAACAAATTCAACATACAAGATAGCATGACATATTGTAGGTTAGCGTTACAGCATTATGCAATTTCACACACTTCATGTTAGCTTTTTCAGTTTTTTCTTCTTTTTAAAATGTTGACATATTTATTTTATTTTTGAGTTCCATTTTTACAAGAGAAGACACAAGGTAAAGAAAAATGACCACACTGGAGAGGGATCAGGGTGAGGGCAATGTCACTATCATGGCCTAGTAAAAGCCTTCCAAGAAAAAGGAATTTGTACTATTCCCTCCTGAGCAAGCCGCCCCTGTCCTACAAACCAGTTCTGTTTTCATATCCAGAGCACTATTCAGAAACATGTTCAATCTTGGCTGTGCTCCACTAAGAACTGAAAGAAGGCATAACTCACAAAGGGACTCTCTTATTAAAAATAACTCTTGTCTTCCCAAAGGAGTCAAGATGTCTGCAGAGAAGGACCGACTCTTGGAAAATCAGAAGTGACCATTCCCTAACCTATTCCTGACCACGAGCCACGAATGCCTTGTGCAAAAGCTAGGATGTGACTCTCTTGTCTTTCAACTGACTCTTAGGAGGAGGCAGTCCTCCTCCACCCTTCTATGTTATCTCTGGAAAGAACAAAGGTGAAAGCCAAAGTCAGCTAAGAAACTTTGGGACAGCAAAGTCAAGGGCACGATGGATTGGGCCTGAGGTAGGAAGGAGGAACCCTGTACCATCCGCCTCTTTGCCTTTTTCAGAGAAAGACATTGAGGTAGCTCCTAGGCTACAGAATTACTGGTTCCTCCCTGTCACCTCACCACCCACTGCTCAGTCGACCCAAAGAATGCTAGGAGTAAAGCGACAAGGAAATAGGGAAGAGAAGGGTGGGGTGAGGCTGTTTCCCCAGACTTACGTCAGGAGGAGATACAGAGGCACACACATCAGGGCAAAGACCAGACTATCTCCACCTGTTGCTTTGTATTGTTTCTGGGAAGGAAACAAAATCGGGTTGCTCAGCGATTTCTGATCTTTAGACATTAAGGCGATGAAGAGGAACCATTTAAATTCTTTTCTAATGGTGCTTCAGAATGCTCCTGTCAATTTACATTAAACTATCTCAAAATGCATTTTTAGAAAACAAAAATTATTTTCTTCTACGTATGATACAGTATTTACATTCCATGGGTACAGGACGGAGACTGGTGCTGTGAACCCAGCTGATGGTGAGATAGTGAGCCAGAGCATGGAGGATGGGCGTTGGTAGGGACAAGAACAGAGAGTGGCCTTTATGCCTGCTCTGTGTTGTCAAGAAACTGAGCTTAGAAAAACAAAAGGTTTGGGGGGAGTAGATTTGTTTTACATTCACAAGAGCTAAGGGAATACCAAGGACAAGATCATGCCCTCTCCATGGAGATTCAACTCTTCAACCACCTTCTCAGAAGCAAGTTAGAAAGTGATGGTCTGGTATGTAAGTGGACACTTTGATCTTGGCTAATCTTTCAGGCCCTGAAAGTTTAAGCTGTTGCTTATTTGAGTTTCACTTTAGGCTGGCGAAAAATACCTACTGCCAATCTAAGCCTACTTATTGCCAATGAAGTTCTTTGCCATCTGAAAAGTCTCAATTTTAGAGACATGGCTGGACTAATCCCAGCAAGATGCTGAATCTGTCTCAACCTCTATTGCCCGGTGGCAGAAGGAGGATTAAACTCTGTGGTCCCCCATCCCTCCACTATGTTGTGAGACTCAGGGGTTCCAAGAACTAAGCACTTTGGTTTGAGGGAAAGGATGCTCTGTAAGAATCCAAGTTGCTTTGATGACTCATTTAGCCACACTGTTATTTTTATATTCAATGAGAAAGAACCATCTCTGAGATCCCTTTTCCTAAGGAAGCAAAACTAACCTTATGACAGCATCAAAGTCACTTGAGAAGACTCTAAAGCTTCTCAATGCTTAGCATTTCTGGAAGAATCAAGGGGCCATTTAAGCCTTCAAACCTCTGATGGCTTCCAATCCATCAATCAACAAATGGCTGTCGTTTCCATATATAGCTGCAAAGGAGGATGGCAGTCATCTCATTTCTCCTCTCATTGTTCTCATACCTGCAAACGGCATTTGGGATCAGCTGGTTACTGTTTTAAAAGTCTCCAAAGTTCCTTTTAGAGAAGTCATCTAGTTTTGTAAGCCCAAGTTCTTCCTGATAAGTCTGATGTGTTCTATGTGCTTCCCTGGGGCTGTCAATGAATCATAGAATGCCTTTATCCCTTCATAGCTGGAAGGCAAAAATACCCCACTTTCCAATTACTCTTTCTCCTGCAAATCCTGCTGTATCTAGCCCTCCTTTGTTTCTTGGCTTACTACACATCTCTGGACCTTAAGCTCAGCCAAAGGGCAGAGATATGTACGAGGTAAGAGGGAGAAAAAAATGGGGATGATGAAAACATGAGATTTTACAAGAGCAAAATTTTCTTCTGCAGAGGTGGGGGGTGGGAGTGACTCTCCAGAGAAGCCCAATAAAAAAAGGCCAATTTCAGCAAATACAATTCGGCACAAAACACAATTTTCATGGATTAAAATCTGAAACTTGATATTGGCAGTTAGACTAATTTCTTCAGTTTGTATATTAGACATGCAAGTATAAGGTTACATTGTTATATATAGGCTTGTAAGGGTCTTTCTCTTTTTTCCCCCGTTTGGAAAAAAAAAAGAATTTCTAGTGCCTTGCAAAGGAGAAAAATCATTGCTAAGAAGTGATCTGCAGCTGTGGTCATGTGGGGTGTTCTTTGTGGGGTTCGTTTTGTAAGAAATTTTCTTCTACAACTAAAATGAGGTTTTGAGTCTGCTCCTCTCTGTCATCTCTCTCTCTCCCTGCCATGTCCCTCCCCAGCCAGCCCCGGGGTTAGAGGCAAGGACAGCAGAACTAGTACTCGCTCAGACTGTGCCACTTGGCCACAGGCTTGCGGGGGCTCTCGCAGACCTCCCTCCAGTGCTCGGCCCCGCTGGCTGTGACACTGTGCGCCCCCAGGATCAGCCTCCCCACCACCTCATTCTTGGTGGTGCGATCGAAGTCGATGACGAGGAACTCGATGCTGATGTCAGGCAGGAGGTCAGTGGGGATGTCGTAGATGAAAGACTCGTTGAAGACTGGGTTCAAAGTGCACTTCTTCACGTGGGTTTTCTTCTTGGCGATGCGCTTTCTGCCGTAGTAGACGTTCACCTTGACATAAGGATCTGGGGCCCCCAAAGAGATAAGAAAAAGGGAGACAGGCCTATGACACGGTCCTCTCCTAGAATAGTTTTGGGTTGGGAAGGAGGGGGCTCTGCTGTTCATATCTTTGGTGGCCGTGAGTGATGGCACAATAAATGTACACTGACTAGATCTGAGTCTGCCTGCCTGGAAAAGGGGCCAAGGAAACCAAGCAGGAATAGAACAGAGAAACCTTCCTCAGTCAGGTTCGAAGAAACCTTCTGACACCCAGAAGGGCATTCAAGGGCACAGGAACTAGCAAATGTCTGCGGTCCTTTTGAGAAGTCTCACCTGGGGCAAGGGCTCAGCACCTGGCATGCATATCATTTTAAAGATACCTTGCCAACTATAAAGACCCCATTTGCTCACTCAAAACACCTCCCAGCTGGGGAAATCCTTTGGACCTTGAAATTAACCAGGAAGAGGATGCAGATAAAGAGAGGAAAGGATGGAAAGTGAAAGCACAAGGGGTCGGGAAATGTGGGAGTGTGTCTGGGCTGGAGGCAAGCAGTGGTGGGGGTGGGATTTCCGACAGTCGGAAATTTGTAGGTTGAAGTAAATAGCTGCTACCTGAGAGACCGGTGATATCCATCTTCGGCAAGTGTCTGGCTTTGAGGACCACCACTGTCATTCTCTGTGCCACAGGCTGATATGACAGAGACACCTGGAGCTCCCCTCTGCTAATGCACTTCTGTGAGGAAGAAAGAATAGGTGAGTATCTTGGCGGAGGGAGCATGGCATGGCACAGAAAGCATGCAGAGGAGTGGGAAGAACAACTGCATATAAACTTGATCTGTTTACATGAAAGACGCTCAGCCCCTGTGAAGATGTTACTATTATATTTAACAGGGAGGGAAAAGAAGAAGTGTTATGATTATAGTCCTGATAGTAAATAAATCATTGGCACGGAGAAGCAGCAAAGTGTTTAAGAACAGGACTCTGAAGCCATATTGGCCTGGATTCAAATCCTGGCTGCCACTTCTTAGCTATGGGACCTGGACAAGGGACTTGACATCTCTGTACTTGAGTTTCTTCATCTATAAAATGGAAATAATAGCTCACAGCAGCATTGCTCACAATAGCTGAAAGGAGGAAGCAACCCAAGTGTCCATCAACAGAAGGATGGGAAAACAAGATGTGGTATATGCATACAATGGGATATTATTTGACCGTGAAAAGGAATGAAGTTCTGATGTGTGCAACCACATGGATGAACCTTAAGGCGTCATGTAGAGGGAAATAAGCCAGACATAAAAGGACAAATATTGTATGATCTCACTGTTATGGAATAATTAGAACATGCAAATTCATAAGGTCAGAAATTAAAATACAGGTTACTAGGGGCTGGTGCAGGTGGGGAATGGGGAGATAATGCTTAATTGGCACAGAGTTTCTGTTTGGGGTGATGGAAAAGTTTTGGTAATGGATGGTGGTGATGGTAGCACAACATTTTGAATGTAATTAAAACCACTGCATTGTATGATTGTAAGTGGCTAAATGGGAAAATTTAGGTTGTATATATGTTCTCAGAATAAAAGTTAAAAAAACCCCACAGAACTGTACACAGAGTAAACTCTAATGTAAACTATGTACTGTCGTTAATAGTATAATTACAATAATATTGTTTCATCAACTGTAACAAAGGTACCATCCTAATGCAAATTGTTAATAATAGAGAAAACTGTGGGTGGGATGGGATATATGGGAATTCTGTACCATCTGCATGAGTTGTCTGTAAATCTAATAAAAAATAATTAAAAAATGGAAACAATAGCACCTAGCTCATAGGATTATTAAGAGGATTACCTAAGTTAAAATTTGTAAAACACAACAGTGCCTGGCATATAGTATGCACTACAGAAGTGCATTCACTCCTCTCTCATTTTATTCTTGTGATAAAAAAGTTTTGAAGACTGTACAGTGGACGTAGGAAACTTGGGCTGGAGGCTTAACTTTGCCACTAACTTACCACAGGGCCCTGGGCAAGTCCCTGAACTTTCTGGAGCCTGTCCCTCCATGTCACATGAAGAATATCCACACCCCTGCTCTGCCTGCCTTGCCGTGTGCACGTTGGTGTGTCTTCTCCGGCCATGTCCACTTCCTCCCCAACACCTACATCTTTGTTTCCCCATCTTTAAGTTTTATTCCAGGGTCTCCATTTTTTTTTTTTTTTTTAGGTACCGAGGCCAGGGATTGAACACGGGGCCTCATATGTGGGAAGCTGGTGCTCAACCGCTGAGCCACATTAGTCCCCTGAGTTTTTCATTTGTTTGCTTATTGTTTTTTGTTTGCTTGTTTGTCTGTCTTAGGAGGCACCAGGGACCAAACCAGGACCTCCCATGTGGGAAGCAGGGGCTCAACTGCTTGAGCCACATCCGCTCCCCTCCAGATTCTATTCTGAGCTTAGCAACACTCTAGTCCTCCAAGAACACTTTATTCATTTATTTATTTTTTAACTTTAACAAGAATACTTTAAACAACACTTGGATACTTAGTATATGCCAGGTCCTGAGGACCCAGAGCTGATAGGGCATAGTTCTTGCTCTCATGCCGTAGAAGAGACAGATGTAAACAAATATGTACTTGTCAGAGAAATAAGAAGCACTGTCTATGTGCTCTGAGCACCCTGGGGAGGGTGGGGTCAGCTTGACTGGGAGATTCAGGCAAGGCTTTACCGGCTGACGTTTATGGAGAGTGAGCAAGAGACCATGAGGCAATGGGCAGAGTGGAGAACATGCCAGGCAGAGGGACAGGAATGGCTGGTACAAAGGCATGGAGCCTTGAAAGGGTACACTGTGTTCAGAGAAGGGTGACAGGTGAGTCTGCCTGAAGTGGGTATGCCTGGTTTTTCTCTGCTGGCTTGAAGCCCCACATTTTGTCCTTACCCACAGCATACATAGTGCCAGCTCTTGATTATGTCTATGGGAAGTACGCTCAGCCAGTTTAAAATCCCAGGCTTGTTGCCCTTGCCAACCAGTATACTTCTGGGCTGCTTCCTTTGCCATGAGTCAGAATGCAATCAGGGAGGAAGCGGGTGTGGCTCAGTGGATAGAGCCCCCGTTTACCATATGGGAGGCCCGGGTTCGCGTCCCGAGGCCTCCTTGTGAGGGCACGCCGGCCTGGGCGGTGCGGTGGGCTGATGCAGCAACCTCACGGCAGGAAGCGGGTGTGGCGCAATGGATAGCGCACCCGTTTACCATATGAGAGGCCCCGGGTTCGCTTCCCGG
>JAQZBX010106459.1:0-10746 GCA_029593785.1 Cabassous unicinctus
AAAAGGTATTTAGATTACATAAATGTTACATAATAATATAGAGGATTTCCATATGCCCCGCTTCCTACTACTCCCACATTTTCTTACATTAAGAATATCTTTCATTAGTGTGGTACATTTGTTACAAATGATGAAAACATTTTAGAGCATTGTCACTAAGCATGGATTGCAGTTTATCTTCTTGATTTCCTTGTTCTCCCCTCTGCATGCTGCTTACACTTGAGATGTTTTCTCTTATATAAATCTCATACAATAAACATGGAGATGACGTTTTTGTTATTTTCATTAAAGCAAATAAAACTGTTACTAGAAATCTTCACACAAAGACAATTTCAGATCAAATGGCTCTAATGGTCAAACCTTCGAGTTATTTAAAGATGAAATACACCATTCCCACCCCAAGTTTTCTAGAGAGAGAAAAAAATGAGGAAACTGTCCCATCAAAACTTCCATGTATAAAAGATCAATAGACTATTAAAAGGTGCTTAATCATTGAAATGTGATAACTTCATTTGTTATAAAGGGAATGTGGATTTAAAGCTTATGGGAAACCAGTATACACATCGATATGTTCACTAGAAAATTCAAGTGAGAATGGCAGTCTGTGGTAATTATTGATGAGGATGTAGAACAACTGGGACAGTCATAGGTTTTTGTATGCTTATAGAGATTTAAATCATTACAGCTTCTTGGGAAAGCTCTTTGGAATTACCTACTAATGTTGAAAATATACATATCCCATGACCTGGCAATTTCATTGCCTTTTGTATCCAATGGAGAAGCATATATATATATATGTTGAACCAAAAGTTTAAAAACAAAACAAAACTGGAAACAACTGCAATGTCCATATACAGTAGAATGAATAGAAATTATGGAAATTCACATAATAAATATTATATAGCACAATGAAACTGAATAAACTACAACTATACCGTGATATGGATAAGTTACACTAATATATTGTAAGTGAAAGAAGCCATATACAAAATAAGTGTACTATTTAGTTTTAATGTATAAATATCAAAGGAAAACTAAGCTAAGCCGTTGGTTTAAAAATCAGAATAGTAGTTTCCCTTAAGGAGACATGACTAAAAGGAAACAAAAAAATGTTTTAGGGTTTTAGGATTATAATTGTAATATTTCTTGATTTTTGTGCTGGTTACCTGAGTGTGGATATTTTCACTTTGTGAAATTAATTTTGCCTTTTTCTGTATATATGTTACAAGTCAATAAAAGGTTGCCTTAAGTAAACACAAATGAATACTTCAAAACCCCGTCTACATACAGGCCACCATTCAATCTCCTGCTTCTCTTGTATGCTATCACAATGACGCAAACAATGCTTCTCTACCTATAGAAGAGGAAAAGTACACATATATTCTTGACAAGTGTAAGAGTCATTGATATCAAATGAATTACAGATATGCTGTAGTTTCTGGTGCTAAAATATGACTTCTCAATATTTCAGAAATATAAAATTAGAGATGGTATTGTAATGCCCAAGTCAAAAGCCATCTTGTTGTTTTTTCAGTACCATATTCAGAATTGCTGAATTGTTTTCAGACGTTTATCACCTTCAATTATATTAATTTTAATTCTTTGACAATATATTTATGGTAATAAGTCTTATCTATTCCCTTAACTGCATAAGAGTTGCCCCCCAAAGCATATGTATTTATTTTTATGTTTGTATATAACTAGCAATAAAATAGTATATGTAATTTACGGTAACATGAGTATTTTGAGGAAATTTTAAAAATGGTATATGAATCACTCAATTTTATGTATCCTTAGTCTATGTATTAAGAAAAGGCATACATAGTTTGTGCAATTATTTCATTTGTGAATATATAGATAATTCAAAATTTGAACTTATTCCCTTAGTCTAAGTTTTGAGCTCTTCCAAGACTTTGGGTAACAAGACAGAGAGAAGAGTAATTTTAGGGAAAGTAATGGGAGAGGGGAGTGAGTAGGCAAAGGGGGAAGAATGTAGAGAAGAGAAGGAAGCTTGAAACCCAGTCCCTGATTGATTGAGTAGAGCACTGGGATAATACAAATAACAGCAAACAGACTCAAACATTCTAAGTCCATGGTTCTGGTCCTAAGTCTCCTCAGTCACACTTGGGTTGACCCAGACCTAGTGTGGTTGTAGTTGGGAGTAGAGCCATTTCATTCATTAAAACTTTGCCCCCATTTCAGTGACTCCTTGCTTAAGAAATCACTGCATCTCTATAAACTGCATCACTGTGGATTGAAGTGAATTGTTCTGCATGACATTGCAATGACGATACAGTCCATTATAAATTTGTCAGAACCTTTAAAATTGTGTAGTGCAAAGTGTAAACCATAATATAAACAATAGACCATGGTTAGTAGCAATGCTTCAATATGTGTTCATCAATGTAACAAATATACCACACTAATGAAAGATGTGGTTACTGTGGAGGGGGTGAGATATATGGGAATCTCCTATATTTTCAATGTAACATTTATGTAATTTAAAGCATATTTAAAAAAAATTTTTAAGTATGTAAAAGCAAAACAAACAAAAAAAGATCAAGGAGTGATGAGGTTATGCTCATCCTCATGGCCTTTGATCATTATGAACCATCCATAAGCCCCTGAGAATATGACCATCATGAGCTAGCCATTTCTGGGTGCTTGAGTATTTCTGCCTTATGAGGGATCTTGTACCAAATCTTTATTTTTTAAAAATAGTATTAAACTTTACTTTTAAAGAACTTTAAATTTACATAAAAATACACCAAAAGTATAGGGAGTTCCCATATATGCCCACTCCACACACATGCATCCATAATTTCCCCTGTAATAACAGGGGAAATAACATCTTACATTAGTGTGGCCCATTTGTTACAATTGATGAACCAATATTGAAGCATTGCTACTCACCAAAGTCTATTGTTTAAATTATGATTTATACTTTTTGCTGTACAGTTTTATGGACTTTGTTAAATGTATAAAGTCATTTCAGTATCATCATTCCAGTATCATACAGAAGAGTTTCACTGTCCTGAAAATGCTCTGTGTTCTACTTTTCATCCCTCTCCCTCCCTTCTGAACCCATGACAAACAATATGTTTTTTTGAATGTTGCAAGTTCTTACATTAAGACAAAATCTTAACTAAAATTACAGTAAATCTACTTTGATCCGTGGTTACATTCTCCCCTTATGTTTGCTAATTCCTCAAGCTTTAGGGATTAGGAATGATGTCCACTCTGACTTCCTCAGGCTGAGAGGGGACTTGGATATTCTGGGGCAGATGGAAGGAATATTTTGCTTGCAGTTGTAGATGTTATTTGTTTTTTAGGATGGAATTTGTTCATCATTATCGTTTTGTTGGTTGTCCAGGGCAAGCCTGAAGAAGTAGAGAGTACTAGTTGGCCACTACTCTGCTAGGATTCAGGGTTCAACCAGCATATGAACAATCTGAAAATTTAAATCTGAGAGATATATTTAACAGTTATATTGAAAATTATAGGTTCAATTTTTTTTTAATTAGAAAAATCATGATTAGGTGAATTATAAATGAGTATACATATGATATTTTGGGGAATCGATTATCATATATTCCAATTATGGCCCGACAAGGGGGTGTTGATTTCATGAGCCTGTGTGCCTTGCCTGTGGTGTCTGGATGTCCCTAGAGCCCGCAGGAGAATTTTTGTTTGAGGTTTTGTTGATTGTGGCAGTTAATGAAATCTTCTTGTGATTTGAACAAGTGTAACTTCTGGAATGAACTCCGGAATCACTTTGAAATCACTTAGCCATAAAAACTATTTTTACTGAATGTTTCCCCCTTTTGGTCAAGTTCTTTTTTCAAATACATTACTGATTAACACTTGGTAATAATCCCTCATCCCTGGGAGTCATGTTCCATGTTGGGGGAAAGGTAGTGAGTTTATTTGCTGAGTTTAGCTTAGAAAGAAGACACTTTTGAATAATACAGAGGTTTTTAGGAAGTGACTCTTAGGTATTAATTATAATTATGCTAAGTTTCATTTTTACAGGAGTAACGTTCATAAGTACAAGGATTAATATTGAGGGCTTGGCATATTAGGACTGTTTTCTTTTATCAGGGATGGCTTATATATTCCAGGGATTTTTGCAATTTTATTTGAGAAGGTAGCAGGGTTTCCCCAGAATGGAAGTTTAATACTTTGTTAGCTACTGTGGGGACATCCTTCACCCAGCTTTTCCTGGCTTTGAGATTGCCTTTTTGTGGACACAGTGAATTTAATTACTACGTTTGTAACTTGAAGCCCTTGTTAAAACTTACCACTAATGTGATTAATTTCCTAGTTGTGTCCAATAATTGGGTGATATAAACGATGTGTATTGTAAACCTATGGATCTTCTATGTAGTTATTTTATACTCTCTGAGAAACAACAGTTCATAAGAAAGGAATAATAAAAAACTCTCTCTACCTGCACCTGCCACTTTATTGTGGTTGTCATATTTTTTGTCCCATGTGTATTTATATAAAATGTCCACTATCCACATTTCTAAGTGAAACAGGTTGGTATTTCTTAATTATTTTTCGGAAATCACATGTCAGTGACAAGAACTTTACTGGAGAGTGTTTAAAGTAGGGCACTAATTTGTCCTAAGATTATACATAAGATAGAAGTGAAACAAAAACCCTAATAGCAGAAGCCTCATTTGTCATTTATTCCTTTTTCTACATTTACTGTGCTTGAATAGCCACAGTTAACTGTTTCAATAAAGCTCCATCATTGCTTTCTCAAAACCTGGAGTCCAGTTAGATAGTCCAGTCATCCAATCTACAATGATTATTTAATGAGAACTAATGGTCCAGTCTCCTCAGCACTTGAAGGAATTGCAAAGGACATTGACTCAGTTTCTTACACATGGGCTAATTGATCATCTTTGGAACTTCTCTCTGCAAAATTTTCCAATCAGAATTGGGAAGCCTGATCATTGCCTCAGAATTGGGAGTTTGTTTAGGGTCTTTTGAATGTGAAGTTTGATAGAAGGGCTCATTCGTTGACTGTTCTTATTTCCCAGGCTAAGGAGGCTTACAGCATTAGTGCCCTATGTAATTAGAAGAAAAGTGCTTTAGACTTGTCATTAAGAGATTTGGATTCTAAGTTCAGTTGTGTTACTAATTACATGTTGTGAGCTTGAGTGGAATATTTTCCTTCTCTTGGCCTCAATTCCATATATTTAAGAAAGATTAAAACATATAAACATTTCTTCTGCACTTTCTCTAAGGCAGGGAAACATTGCTTTCATATATTTTCTCCTTCAGTCTTTACAAATAATTTTGAAAGCTAAGCTTTCTTGTTCTCATTTAATTGATAAGGAAGCTGAAGCTGTGAACCTTTAAGTAAATTACAGAAAATGTACCTCAAGATTCTTCAAATCCTTTTATTAACAATAAAGGTAGGTGTTGGGGCATGATTTTATCTAAGCTGTTTCTCTCGGCACTTGGGTCTGTTGTTTGCCATTAAGCCCTTCAGGAAAAATGCAAAGAATGGTACAATTTATTCATGCCATTCTCCCATATCCATTTCTGTCTCCTACCTCTCACTCACCATCCCTAACACAACCTTTCAATTTATCCTCATTGAAGTTACCTAGTAGGTGTACCTTGCCAAGCCATTAAATTCTAGGGTCAAACTAATGGGTAGTAATTTCTTCTCCCGTATAGGAAAGTAATTTCATAACGTGAACTATCCCGTCTTTAATAGCTTGCAACCACAAACAAAAGCATAAATCATCTTTCTTCCCTGAGTGTAGAAGAGCATATACACTTAGACATAGTCTTAAAAATTAAATAATATACAAAAGATGATTATTTAATAATTTTTTATCTTTTCTTTTACTCACCTACTCTCCTTTCCACACTAGCATAAAATATAGATGGAATAATAAATGGAATAATAATAATAGTAATGTTAAAATAAGTATGTAATTATCATTACTAGGTATTCTTTAAAAGAGAAATAGAAAGTTAAAGAGATTAAGAAATTTGTTTCAGTTAACACAGTGGATAAGTTTTAGGGCCAGGACTCATGTCTACCACACACATTTCACCTCTATTCCTTTTAATGGTTTCAAAAACATTCATGCCTCTAGAACTGGGGCTTTTTACCAAGGGTCCATGCATTCCCTAGGGGTCAATGGAAAGATTTCAGGAGGTCCATATGCTTGAATTGAAAAAAATCAACTTATAATCTTTATTTTCCATGACTGCCAACTGAAATCTAGCATTTCCTTCACTTATGAATGTAAGTAATAATTAAATTACAGTAGTATTCATTTCACCTGACTGGCAAAGGGTCGCATGGAACAAAAAAGGTTAAGAACCCCTGCTCCAGAAGATATGGGCTTCAAAAAACTATGTGGAGAAGGGAATGGTATTTCCTAGCCTACAATTCAGAGTAAGTTGATGTTTAACTAATTGGCCCCATGGTTTGCTTTTGCCCTTGGATTGTCTGATCTGAGTGGCTCATTGGACAATCCTTCAGGAATGGGTTGGAAGTATGGGTTTCCTAGGAGTTACTGAGGCTGAAAGTTTCCATAGAAATTTTTAAACTTTTTTGTGGGAGTTACTATAAATATCCAATGCATTAAAACAGGAACATTAAATTCATGCTTTTCCAAATGAGAACTTCTGGGGAGGCATTTCTCTCTCAAAGCACAGGAATAGTTTTTTGCATAAAGGAGTTTTCAGGAACTGAATTTAGACTCTCCCACTTTGTTTTTTTCACACACACCCTCCTGTGCCACAGACCATGTTTTTTTGTCTAACCTGTTGACTCTTGGGGGAAACATATGAAGTTGGACCACAAGGAGAGTCCCCTTTCTCCATAAACTCCCAACTCTCCATAGCCTCCTGTGATAGAAGGCATCAGTAAATAACAATGAAGTATTGTTTGCAGGTTTTATTTGGACTATATGTGAGTTACCGTCTAAGAAAATTATAGTTGAAGAAATGAAAACCTACTTCATTGAGAGTCATCAGTTTGCTCAACTTAGCTCATAAGAGGTAAGATTTCCAGTCAGTCTGAAATATTTTCTTCCTATCACCTCCTGAGGACTGACCTGATGGAATCTATAATCAGTTTGTCTCCTGAAAAAATTAAAGCTTCCAGAGAGTATTTCTAAACTGAAGGGTTATTGTGGGCCAGGTGTCCTAAACCTTCCCTGGCCTCCACGCAAAAGTACATTTCCTCTCAAAAGCCTCTCCTGACACAGCAGAGGAAGGTTAATACACCTTGGTGCTGAGGTCAGCCCAGAAGTTTCTATTTTTGGGAGTTCCCTCTTTTGAAGAGTTTAAGGTTGGTGGTGATGTTTCTGGACAGGGTATAAGTACGGCTTCACTTCTATACCTTGTCTTCGGTTTTCAAGACTCGTGGTGATCCTTGCTCATGATGTACAATGGCACACTTTCTCTCTAATTTGGGGGCAAGTGATAGTGCTGGGGGATTGTGGGAAGAGGTGGACTCTGTGATGAAACCTTTGTCAAATGATCCTAGATAACCTGTTTTTCTCACCTCCACTCTACATGTGTTTCTGAATCTTACCTGCTGGCTCTTCTTTCTTTCCTGATGTCTGCTCACTGTCACTCTACTTGTTCCTTCTGTGACTTTATTGAGTCTTTCCTCTTTGCTCCCTTCATTGTTACCCATTATGTATCTAGTGTCATGCATTATATTTACAATGCTTGATTTTGGGTTAAGGTCAGGAACTTAAGATGTCACTTGGCCTTCATCTCTGCTGGCTAATGAATTCTTTTCTAGGGAGCAATTTGTATATATTGTTGGTATTGATGCTTTATATAACTTATATGGTAAATGCTAAAAGAAGAACTACAGAAAATCATTCTGCCCTAGTGTTAGACCAACTTTTCTGGGCATAACTCTCTGTATCATAGGTCAATTTATATGCATAAAAGAGAACAAGGCAAATGGCTACATACACCTTGCAAGAAAATTATGAGGATAAATTAAATTATAAATGTATAACTTGTTTAAAATTTAAGATCACAGAACAAGAATGATACCTAACTTAGGAATAGTTTCTTCAATTCAGTACTCATGTAATAAATCTCTAGTTAATATAGTCAAATAGTGGATAGAGGTAGATGTTTCTTTATCTGGGGAAAAAAGAATACTTGGGGCTAGTTACAAACAATTGGGACCAGACATCATTTTTAAAGTGATTCAAATAACAACAGATTATTTTTAAAAAATGTTAAAGAGAAAATAGCAGTACTGGATGACCCACCCACCCCAAAACAAAAAACATAATTCAGGAATTTTAGGAAATAGTGACTGAAAAAAAAAATAAAACTCTGAGGTGGGGTTGGTCTGAAGCAAGGCATTCATTTGTTCAACTGCTGCTTTCCTAACTTCATATACTTAAATCTTCTCTTTGCTTATTTAAAGCAAGACAGTGTAGTATCACATGAACTGATTTCCATGACTGTGCATTATCTTCCCACAAATTTCATCTCTTATAACTTTCTGATTTAATAAGAGTTTAGTTTTCATTTAGGTCATCTCTATGTTATCTGAAGCATATGCCCTTCTCTCCTTCTTACAATCTTTTATTCACATTTCTCACCTACTTGCTCTTTTCCTCACAGCCAAGGACATCTCTTCTTTGTCTTTAGCTTCCATTATAAACCTAATGTGCTTGATTTAAGTAGTAATACACTCATTTTCTCTTTTACACTTACCAGAGATCATTGGAACTGCCACTCAAAGTTTGTAATTATAATCTAATTAGTGTTATAACATCGAGATAATATTATTTCAGTTAGACTGCAATAATATTTATGTTTTACTTCGATTATATAAATTTGTTACAATTTTTGGATATTTTCACTTACTGATTTTGAAACAATTTTATCTGACCAAACTATGATAAATATATTGAATACCTGAGTTCCACAGAATCTAGTTGGAAACATGAGTTTCACTGAGTTAAAACCAAAATTCCACTTTTTTCTCCTTTTCAAACCTTCACTGACCAGTTGTCTCGTTCCCTAGGAAACATTATTTTCAAAACCATAACTTATTTGGTATTATCACATACAGTTGCACGTAATTCTTGTTTAATTAATGTTGTTCTCTATTTGCATATTATCCTTCCAATTCAATTGTTAAGATGTTGAGAACATCTTTCCTGTAGATGTACCACAGATCTTAGCAGATTCTTGGCATAAATGATAACTGACTTGATGGAGTTTTTGAATTATTGATTGGTTAGTGATTAGACAGAAATAAGAGAGTATGTCAAAAGTCATACTAAAATAAACTCCAGATCATTTGAGATCAATAGTTAAATGTAAAGAAAATACAAGACATTGTTAAAATATAACTTCCATAAGAGAAGTAATAAACTACACTGCAAGGGAAACATTTTTTGACAGTGGACTACATAAGAATGAAAAAAAGAGAACAGTTCAAAACATAAAGATATTGAAAAATTAATTGACCGATTTTACATAATTTGAAAGATAAAATATATGAATTAAAAACTTAAAAAAATATGCTATCAATTATGCTATCACCAGTAATCAAAGAAATACATACCATGATATTAATCCTATTAACCAAGCAAAGTAGACACTGTAACAAGTTTTATCTTTAAGAAATCTCTGCCATCTCCCATATTTTTAGAAACAATGGAAATTAATGACCCTATATGTACATAAAAAGGAACATGTACTAATCACTATACCATTATATATAACCATGAAAAACTGGAATATTATAGAAGAAGCTAACATTTAAATTTTGTGTTGGTTTAAAAATGTATGTACTCCAGAAAAACATGTTCTTAAATTTAATCCGTTCCTGCGGATGTGAACCAATTGTAAGTAGGACTATTTGATGAGATGACTTCAGTTAAGGCATGGTTCACTTCAGTCAGGGTGAGTCATAATCCTATTACCAGAGTCTTTTGTCAACAGTAAAATTCAGTCTGAGAGGGAGAAAGCCACAAGAAGCAAGGAGCTGAGCAGTGAAAGAACCCAGAAGAAAATAGAGAGACCTGGAGGAAAGTGGAGGCACCTCAGTCACTCACTTATAGACACCTGTTTTTGGGAAGAAATCATTGCTGTTATGGATGGGCAGTTTGATGTAATTATGAATTCCAAAACTATAATTGAATCATGATTATAAACTGATCTGTTAATCTGGGCATGATTAAGTTATGATTAGGGCGTTGACTGGGCCAAGTCAGTAGAGCATTGATCCCCACCCCTTGGTGGGTGGGGAATCGAATATAAAAGGCAAGGCAAAGAACAGAGTTGAAGCAGATTTTGAGAAGCAGTTTTGATGTTGGAAAGAAGGCCCCAGGAGAAGAGAAGCAAGCTGTTCGCCTGATTGTCTACAGCTGATTTTATGGAGGAAACAGGAGCTAAGCCTGGAGAGAAATGCAGCCCCGGGAAGAGAGGAACCCCAGAAGCCTGAACCCTGGCAAACGCTGGCAGCTGTCTTGCTCTAACACTTGGCAATGGACTGTGGTGAGAGAAGAAACATAACACTTTATGGCCTGGTATCTGTGGACTTCTACCCCCAAAAAATACCCTTTGTAAAGACCAACCCATTTTTTGGTATTTCACATTAGCACCCCTTTGGCTGACTAATACATTTGCCTTAATTACACCAGGATTTGGACTTTCTTTTAGCCTCATAACTGTGAGCAAATAAATTCCCATTGTTTAACCCAGCCTATTTCATGG
>JAQZBX010106460.1:0-10745 GCA_029593785.1 Cabassous unicinctus
AAAAAAAAAAAATGTCTCACAAAAGGAAAAAATGATGGATTCAACTACATGAAATCATGGAGCACAGTGGAAAAGTATAATAGATGACCCTTATTATAGAAATGGATTTTAAAATAAATACATTTAGTCATGGCTTTATAAAAAAGAAAGATTAATGGAAATATAATTCTCCAGAAAATATTAGACATCTAAAATTTTATATTTCATAAGTTATCAAACTAATGCAATACAATAAATTTGAAATCTCTTTACTGACATAATACCAGAGATTTATGAGAGCTATGTTATCAAAAGCATATGTTGGTATAAACATTTCAGCAGTCTTTATTCTTAGAGTCTATTCTAGCAAAAAAAAAAATGCATTCCAGTTATGGTTTGCAATTTTTTAAGAAATAGCAGAACAAAAGTAAAGTCAATCCAAATGTCTATATAAGGGGGTGCAATTAAAAGAATTTTGATGTATGGTTATGAAATATCAGGTGCATTAAAATGATATGTAAGTAGATTCATGAAGTAAAAAGTTGCTTTCACTATAATACTGAATGGAAAATGCAAGATATAATATGGCTATACATTATGATTAAAATTATCTAAAAAGTCATATATACATATAACAGTGTTCAAACATCACACATTAAAGATTAATAGTGTGTATCTGAATTATGGGCTTAAGGGCAATCTTTGTTTTCTTCTTTATCAACTTTCTGATCCTATTTTTTCAATAATGTGAATATTTTGCTTTTATAATCAGTAAAGTAATTTAACAAAAAAAGGTTTTACTTTCTTATCTCAAGTCTGTGTCCATAATAACTTGAGTGAATGCTATGTTGTGTATATTGGATATGTCAGTCATTATTTTAAAAAATCAGTAACCATAGACACATCTTGAAATATAACTTACCTGTAAATTGAACATTGAGGGAAAAATATGAACAAGGTACTGACTGGATTGCCTACCTCTCTGCATGCATTCGGCAAGAAGTAATAACTTCAGTCCATGAAAAGGCATCTTCTTTGTAGAAAACACTGTGCAATTTGCAATCATTGACCCATCAGGAACTAATGCTATACAAGTTCAACTATTTTTACCCTAATTTTAGTACTCCTTTACCCCAAGTCTTGGCTTGAAAATATTGACAATGGAGACTTCCAAAGTAAATCTTCATTTGTGGAATAAGTTTATTTTTGCTTTATGTGCTCACATCATCCTGTGAATGTCGGCCATAAGCACTCAAGGAAAGAAAAGAATTTCTTTATTCTAAACTTCTAATACTTCTAATACTTTAGGCTTCAAAAGAAATTGAAGAGGAGATCCTAACCATTGAAGGACATCTGTTCCCAACGGTCCACACTGCACATTTTTCACTTTTGCTTTCTTGGTGATCAGATAAACTACATTATGAATGTCTCTTGAACTTTGCTCTGACCTGATTTAAAGGCCAAGACATAGCAAATTATGTTAAACCAGAATAATTATTAATTAAAAGTACCATGAACCTAGCAACAAATCAATGTTCCCAGGATTATCAGCTCTTTGATGTCAGCACTTTGAAGTCTTTTCTTTAAAAATCCTGAACTAAGATTTGAGATCAGTCTTTTGGTTCCTCAGAAACTGAATTCAATGGATTGAAAATTTGGAAACAATTAAATCCAGGCTCAGGAATCTCCAGAGTCTGTCCTCATTAGCACTTTCATGTATGATTACAAGTAAATATTTAAACATATGTTGCCCAGTCACAAGGAGGATTTAATGATACTCTGAAAAGTAAAGAGACTTTAATCCCAGATGGTTGTTAGAATTAGCAGCTTAAGCCAAGTTCATCCTGTTGTCTCAGATACTGTTTCTCTAATGTGACTCATAAACTGGATGTGATGAGTGTGGAAGTGCTGACTCAGGCCAGCTCTGAATTGTTTAGGAGCTTTTGTTCTTCTAACAAGAAAGGTTTACGCTTCAGGCAGATATGACATGCAGTTATCAAAAAAGAAAGAGAGGTTGGAGAAAAGAGAAGATGTCCAACTTCCTTTCCTAACTTTTATCTCCAACTGGTGATCTAAGCATAATCTAGACATGTGTTTTTTTTCTGAAATTTCTTGATGGCTGCAGGATAGAAGGTAATGTAAGCAGAAATTCAGACTTAAGAGCAAGGACATCCTCAGCATGAGTGTGCCTAAAGGATTATATACCTGTAATGCATGAGGACAAGCCCAGGGAGGTTGACTGAATTTTTTGATATATCAAAGAAACCACCTGGGAGTCCAGAAGGAGTAGACATGCCCTTAATACTTACATGACCCTGTAGTGGCCAGCAGAGAGGTACCACACTGCTTCTCAAGGAATATAAGATTATTAAGTCATTACAGCAGAGGAGAATGGGTTAGTGTAGGGAACAACATCATATTTGAGAAGTTAAACTTTAAAGCTTTATGTGAACTCACAGTTTTGGGAACCTGTTTACCACATTCTCAGCTCCATGTCTAAGGATCAGGTTTCTGGCTAGGGCAACATGCTCCTTCCTTCTATTTGAAAAATAAGGAGGAGAAGTGGGAAAGGACATTCATTAACCCATCACTACATTGCAATGCCCTTTCCAACTTCCATTCTACATGTTAATTTTCCATGACATCATGTGAGCATTTAGGACATTGGAGCTGTAATGCAGATCAAACCCAGGAAGACTGACCAAAAACTTTGATATTCCAGAGAAACCACATGGGAGCCCAGCACTGGTCATGAATTTATTACTCACTATTGCTCACATAACCCGGTGACAGGCAGACGGGGAAAGCTCTACTGCTCCTTGGTGGTTACAGGTTTACACATAGAATATAGCAGAGGGGTATTCATGTGCAAGCAGTAAAACACACTTTTTTTTTTACATACATACTAGGTACAATGAGAACATGCACAGTTAATACTATACTTGACTATAGCCTATGTGCACAAATACACATTAGAAATCTTCTCATCTCTCTTACAGTTGTTCCACCCGAGAGGGTCAGGTTGCTGGCTTGTTCAATGCCACCTTTTCCAGCAATCTATCCAAATAACTAGTGGGAGGGGGAAGCAGGTATTCCATGTTCCCATGGGAGCACTACATCCAAATTCCATAACTAAAATATAAAATTCAAAAGAATAATATGAGTAACATATACTCAACATTGAACATTAATGTTTGACAGTGAAATTACACAATTTTGGGTTTAACCATCCCATATTACAGATTTCTTACTGTTGTTTCATGCAGAAAGGGCAGATTATGCTGATTTAATAGTATATAAGCAACATTTTTATTAGTAGATAACAAAGTACATTTTCCCCTTGTAAATTCTCTGAGTTTCCTTTATGACATTAAAAACTAATTTAGGCATTAAAAAAGTCCACATAGCTTACTGGCATTTTAGAAAATAAACTCTGGTTTTATAGCAATGTTTTGGGTGACTTCTATTTCCCATGGGCTTAAGATTCCCAAATAGTGAGGCTGCATAGTCCATTACCACAGCAAAATGACCTCAGTTTTACCAGTTTGCATAGTTTGAGGCACAGGCAACAACAAGTTATTATTACTTCCCCTTTTGGGCTTTAAGATGGCTGGCCCTTTAACTTGTAATCTTAATGCCTGCATCAACCCTGCTATTAGCATTTTAACTGGAGCAGGGGCCACAACTGATGGTGCTGAATTTCAAATGGTTAAGTCTGTATAATGTCTTTTAGTCCACTGTTGTAAAGATCCCTTATTGCCTTTTATTTGTTCCTTTAAAAGGGAATTTATACTTTCCATAAAAAGTTCAAACAGTATCTTGGTTCATAGTCTAAGACTGCATGAGGTAATTGATAAATGGAGTTCCTTGGTGACTGTCAATTTGAGCTGGCACCCTGTATAGGGCATTTACATTTTCTGAGCAGTGAATAGTAGCCAGTTGGTTACAAGGGTCCCATGGCAGTGTCTGTGGCAGTAAAAGCATACCATGCCCCTTCTGAGAGCACAGTAGACCAATATAATTCACTTTCTATAATGCTAATGGAGTCTGTGCTCAACCAATATGTCCCATCCCATGAGGTAATTGTCACAGCCATCAGAGTGAGCATGATGGACACTCATGGGTGATATCCATGAGCTGCTGGTGAGAAACAGGCAGCTGGAAGTGCTGCCACAGGGGTTGGTAGCCATAATGTCCACTTTTCCTGTGGAGCCATTCAGCTGATTTTCAGGTCTCAGTGGTATAGCTCTGGATTTTCATGAGGGCATCTGCTTGAACATTCCTGAGAGGAGTGTTAGAGGAGTGGGTAGGGACATGATAGTTACCTGTTACTGCTGGTAGGAGTCCCAGATGTGCTTCCACAGATTTCTGCCCAATAGAAAGAGGGCTAAGGTCATCCATTGTTCCTGTTTTGTTTCTATTACCTGCATACCACCCCTGAAAAGGGATGGCAGTATTTAAAGTGACCAGACACTACTGGGTTAAGCTCTTTACTTGAAACAGGGCATGGTATGCTGCACATAATTGCATCTCTAAGAGGCTATTTTGCTATATTGTACTTTGATCCCTTTCCACAATTGCAGCTAAAACCCAACGGGTATTTGTTTAGAATGTTGCCTTTGCAACAAACCCCAATATTGGTGCTGGCCACATCCAAATCACAGGATAAGTCAGTGTCCAACACCTTATTGCTTGAGCCTGAGCTATTGCCCTCTTTACTTCTTTAAAAGCAGCCTCCTTGGGAGGAGGGTCTTCTCATTTTCATGAACAACCTTTCCTGATTAACACATACAATAGTTTTAATATCAGACCTAAATGAGGGATGAAGGGTCTTCAGTACCCCCAACAACCCCAGAAAGACCTTTAATTGTTTTGGAGTTTGTGGTGTGAGAAAACATGGTACCTTAACAACATTTAAGAGTTTGACGGAGCATCAGGGACCTTGCAGCTTGTCCCAATTGTTTGCCCATCCCAGGCTCTTAAGATAAGATACCATTGTCTCTGATGCTTCTTTTAATTCTGAAAGAGAATTACTGGTTAACATAATATCAATATAAGGAAATAGGGTTGTATGCACAGCTTTCTTCCATGCAGCCAGATCTTTTGCCAGGAGGCCAGGACAAATGGTTGGGCTATGCACATACCCTTGGGAAAGCACTGTAAAAGATCATCACTGGCCTTCTCACAAGAAGGTGAATGCAAGCTGGCTTGACTTGTCTAAGGAGATACTAAAGAAAGCATCAATGATACCTAAAACAAAGTGATAGTGACATAACTGGGTACTAATTTCTAGTAATAACCTAGCAATGTTTGGGACTGCAGCATACAGCAGTGATGTTACTTTAATTTATGATAATCTACTGTTATGCACCACCCCACAGCAACACCCCAATTGGCCATTTTCTTTATGAAGCCATAGCAGTGCTTCATCAGCAGAGGTGTGGCAAATTAGATGAATGTGAGTTAAATCATGTGCCTCTTGATTCCCAGGTGAAGAGATTGTTTCTGTGACATATACCATTTAAAAAATAATTAAAGCCATTGTTAACAACTTCAAAGAAGTACAGGAATAATTACTTTCCCTATTATTTTATGAAAACCTAAGGTTACCAGTAGAATCAAGATTATTTTATTGCTACCACCTTAATATATTACACATTTGTCAGAGCATTAATATCCCCACCTTAATAATATATTACTTTTAAGAAAACTAAGTTTCTTTAACAGAGATTATGTCAGTTACTGTTTTGCATCAGAACACCATTTAATAAACAAATTGTAGTTAGCATAGATTATAAATATATTGAGGATAGGTCTTTTGCTTAAGTTACTTTTCATTTTTAATATCAACTCCTAGTTTTCTTCTTAATAATGATTTCCCAGAATCAGTCATTTACATTGTAATCTTTAAGTTTCGAAAATGCTTCTACAGACTCCCCACAACCATCCATAATGATATAGATTGGTTATTTCATCTCAAGACAAATTCCAGCTTTAAATAAGTTTATTGAATTATAGTCAGCAATAAATGAAAGTCACTTCCACTAATCTTTCTACAGCTTGGCATATGCATTCATGTCTTATCCTTCATAATTCCATCCTGATTTTATGAAAATCAGCCATTTTATCTTAGGACAAAACAAATTTCCTTAAACAAACTTATCAAATTTTAGTCAACATTGACTATGAATTTGCTTCCACAAACCTTTCAAGTCTCTCTAAATCCATTTAAGTCTTATATCCTTCACTTTCTTCTGTGAAGAAAAAAAAACAAAACACTCATTTCAATTTAAGCAAAAAGTAAATTTAAAAAAGAAGTTTGTAACAATTTTATTGGCCAAAAACTAATAATTTTTATCATTTTGAAGTTTTAATACATATAATGCAAATTTGCGTTATTAGTATCCACATTTACTTACCAACATGAGCGTGTATTTAATTTTTGGCCATTTGAATAGAGCTCCTTCAAGAATTTTCATTGGTTAATTTAATATTGCCATCCAGAGGCATGAAAATATACACTGGACCAACAGACAAACACAAAAAAGTTGAGACAAACCAAAAGAAACATAAATCTCATTGATTTGACTCATAATTCTTACTTCTTTAGTGTGGCTGGCTCCAAGCTCTCCATCATTTCACATCTCTGATTTTTACTGCTTTTAAGCTCTCCTCTGGAATCAGTATTGTCTGTCATATGCAAGCTCTTCATTGGAAACACTTGTATCAGTAACCAGCAACCATTTAGGAATTCTTGACCAGTATAAATGCAGTTAAGCACTAATTTATTTAGTTTAGACAGACAGATATTTAACACTTATATATTCTGAATTAGTCTTCAGTGGTACACTTAGGCTCAAAGTTCAGGACTAAGCTATTTATTCAAAACTGAAAGTTCTTTTTAACATCTTAATAAAAATCCTCATCAAAATAAAATGTGGCTAAACTTAAAACATTTTCAAAGTAACATTCCATTTAAACTTTTCCACAGTTTGCACAAGTATTATGGGCTTTCAGTTTTGTAATATATTTTAATTGCAGATATACAAAATCTGCTAACACTTTTCTTTTCCTTTTTTCTTTCTTTCATAGAGTTGTATGGTTCAAGAGTTACTAAACTTTAACAGCACTAATTTTATCAATATGGCTATCCAGGGCCAATCAGAATTAGCATGGAAACAAAACAGAGATCAATAATTTTGCTAAGATTTTCTACTTTTCCAGCAGTTTAATTTCATCAGCCCCCACTAGCCCACAGTCACACCATTCAGGAGGTGGGGGGTTTGCAGAGTTTATCTCAGTTAACTCTTTAGCAGAATATTTTCTTACAAATATGGTTTCATTGACAAGTTTCTGCAGGGTATTGTATATGTGATTTAGGCTTCCTTTGCACAAGCAGTTTAACATGATTTAAAGATTCTATTATAGTTTCTATATCTAGACCACCATCTCTTTTTTATATAGCAGCACAGACAGACCTGTCAGTAAGGTAGAGGTGGAAATTTGCAAATTCTTTTCTAATTTAAGCTTCTCTTCTACCCATAATGCAAGGAATTCAGCAGCCAGCTGTCTCTTGGAGAAATCTCTCCATGCTGTTAACAGGGGCCAAGCAGTGGCTGCAGGCAAGGCCTAATGTTCTTTCTTTTTCATGAAGTTATCTTCTACATTCTTCTCTAACTGCAGGTATATATTGAGTATCCCCCAATTACATACAGGACCCTAAGTGTCTATGAGGTGAGGCAGCTCAAACCACATAGAAGAATGCGGTCACCCTATGATTTCCCCCATAGAGTTCCCTGTGACTACCATGCTGTCTGTGGCTCTTACACCATTAGGAGCCCCTGGAATATCTTCCCAACTATGTCAATTGTAATGCAGGAGGTCAAGCCCAAGAAGGCTGACCAAATAATTTGATATTCCAGAGAAACCATATAGGAATTCAGCATCAGTCATGCCTTTATTACTCATGATTACTCACATAACTCCATGATGGTTGGCCAGGGGAAGCTCTGCAAACCCCTTGGGGGTTACAGGCTTATATAGAGAATATAGCAGAGGGCTATGTGTGCACAAGCAAGGAACAGCACATTTTTGTGGCATAGGTAATGGATACAATGAGAACATGTACAGTTAATAATAAACTTTATCCTAGCCTACATGGGCAAATAAAGGTTAGACATCTTGTTATCTCTCTTACAGTCATTCCACCCAAGCGTGTCAGGTTGCTAGCTAGTTCAACCCCACCCTTTCCAGCAATCTACACAAATTACTAGTGGGAGGGGGAAGTGGACATTCCATGTCCCCACAGGAACATTGCATCAATTCCATAGCAATAATATATAAGACAACAGAATAGTAGGAGTAACTTATACACAACATTGAATATTAATGCTTGGCAGTGAAATTACATATTTCGGGGGATAACCACCCCTTTTTACAGATTATCTTTGTTTTTTCCATCCAGACAGGGGCCACATAATCTAGGGTGACAGAAACATGTTTATGGGGAACAATAAGGGGAAGTTCATGCTGGTCTAAAACAATAGAGGCAATATTTCCATTAGTAGATAACAAAGAACCAAGTAGGGGTCTTATGAGAAGGCATTCATTACCACACATTTTCCCCTTCTAAATTCTCTGAGTTTTCTACAGCAACATCAAACAGTAGTTTAGGCATAGAGAGAGTCCACATAGACACACATGGGTCCCAGTGGGAATTAGAGACCTCAGATTATCAATAAAGATTTTTATTGGCTTTTAAAAAATAAACTGTGGTCTTATAACAATGTTTGAGAGACTCCTATTTCCCATGGGCTTAAGATTTCCAACCAGTGAGGCTATATAGGCAAGTATCATGGCCAAATGTCCTCAATTTCCCCAGTTTGTATGGTTTGAGGCCTAGGCAACAACAAATTTTATCACTTCCCCTTTTCTGTGGTAGGGCAGCTAATACTTTAGCTTGTTTCCTCAAAGCCTGCATTGGTCCTATTGTTATCATTTCAACTGGAGCTGGGCCTGCAGCCTGTGGCACTGAATTTAAACAGTTTAAGGCTGGATACAGTCTCTTAGTCCATTGTTGTAATGATCCACTATTGTCTTTTATTTGTTCCTTTAAAAGAACATTCATCCTTTCCATAAAAATTCCAAACAATATTCTGGCCCATGACGCAAGACTCCATGAGGAGGTAACTGGTAAATGAAATTTCTTGCTCACTGTCAATTTTGGATAGTACCTCATACAGGGCTCTTTCATTTTCTAGTATGTGGCTGGTTATAAGAGACCTATGGTGGTGTCTATGGCAGTGAAAGCATAACTTGCCCCTTCCAAGAGCAGGAGGGCACTGATGTAATCGACTTGCCATTGTGCTACTGGAGTCTGTGCTCAGTCAATATTTCCCATCTCTTGGGAGAGTTCTTGCAATCATTGGAGTGTGCATGATGGACACTCATGAGTGATGTCCTTGAGCTACTGATGAATGACTGGCACCTGGAACTGCTGAGCTAGGCACCACAAGATTTAATATCCATAATGTCTGTTTTTCCTGTGGATGTACTCTGCTACTTCTCAGGTCTCATTGGTATGTCTCTGGATCTTCATGAAAGCATTTGCCTCAATATTCCCAAGAGGGATGTAAGAGGAATGGGCAGGGTCCTGATGGACAGTTGTCACTGCTGGCAGTCACCCCACATGTCCTTCCATAGATCTCTCCTCAATAGAGGGCAGGCCACAAAAGTCCATTGATCTTGTGTTGTTTTTTAGTATCTGCAATCTACCCCTGGATAGGGATGGCAGTCTTCAGAGTGACCAGGCACTACTGAGTTAAGACCTTTACTTGCAACATGGTGTGGTATGCTGCACATAGTTGTTTTCTAAGGGATTATATTGTACTTTGGCCCCTTTCTTCAATTGTGACTAAAACCCAAAAAGGATTTGTCTAAAATATTGCCTTTGCCACAAACCCCACCCAAAGCCAATATTAGTGCTGGCTATATCCAATTTAAAGGGTAAGTCAGGGTCCACGTCCCTTATTGCTTGAGCCTGTGCTATGGCTCTCATTACTTCTTTAAAATAAGCCTGCTGGGAGTCTTCTCATCCACAACCTCTCCTGATTAATGCATATAATGGTTTTAATATCTGAGCTAATGGAGGGATGAAGGATCTCCAGTATCCCAATTACAAAAAGGCTATTAATTCTTTTAGAGTTTGTGGTGTGGGAAAACATTGTACTTTAAAAACACTTAAGAATTTAACAGAGCAGCAGGGACTTTGCAGCTTGTTCTTTTTGTTTCCCAATCCCATTCTCTCAAACCATTTTCTCTGATGCTTCTTTTAATTCTGAAAGAGCATTGCTTGTTAACATAATATCATCAATATAATGAAACAGATTTACAGCCACAGGTTTCTTTCATGCATCCAGATCCTTTGCCACCTGGCCCAGACAGACGGTTGGCCCATGAATTTAGCCTTGGGAAAGCACTGTAAAATCCATTCTTGGCCTTCTCACATGAAAGTAAATGAAGGCTTGCCTGACTTGCCTAAGGAGATACTAAAGAAAGCCTTAGCAATTTCTAAACCAAAGTGATAATGACATAACTGGGTATGCATTTCTAGTAATAAACTAGCATTTTTTTGGGAAAGCTGCATGCAGCCTTGGCATTACTTTGTTTAATTCAGGATAATCTATTGTCAGGTGCCACCATGCAGTGATCCCCATTTGGTGACTCTCTTTATGTAGCCACTAGGCTGCTTCATCAGCAGAGGTGGG
>JAQZBX010106461.1:0-10748 GCA_029593785.1 Cabassous unicinctus
GCTACAGCCTGTGTTACCATTAACGTAAGTGCAAAGTTTCTTAAGAAAATATCAGCAAGCCAAATCCAGCCAGATATGAAATAGATTACATATCATCAACAAGTAGTGTTTATCCCAGGAATGCAAGGTTGTGTTAACATTCACATATAAATTAATGCAAAATAGCTTATTAACAGCATAAAGAGGATTCACATGCTAAATTCACTAGAAATGGAAAAGATATTTGACACAATCCATTATCATTCATTAAAAAAAAAAAAAAAAACTCTCAGCAAACTGGGGAATGGAAAGGAATTTCTTCAACTTGATAAAGGGCATTTTGAAAAATCCACATGTAGTATACTTAATGGCAAAAGAATGAGTACTTTCCCACTAAGATAAACAACAAGCAAGGATATCCAATCTCATTACTTTTATACAACATTGTACTGGAGGTTATAGCTAGCATAAATCAGGAAAGAAAAATACATTAAAACATACATGTTGGACAAGCAGTAAATTTGTCTTTATGGAGAACATGATCACGTATATAGATGATGTTAAAGAATCTACAAAAAAAACTACTAAAACTAATAAATTATTTTAGGAAGTTCTAGTTAGATCAATATAAAAATCAATTTTATTTCTATATATGAAAAACAAAATGTGAAAATGAAATTAAGAACATAATTCCATTTAAAAAAATCACCAAAAAGAAAAACAAACTTAGAAATAATTTTAACAAAAGTACAAAACTTTTACATTGTAAACTACAAAACATTACTAAGGGAAATTAAAGAAGATAATTACATGTAATGGAGGACTTTCACTGCCTTATTTTATAACATTCTGTGCAAAAGATTGAATGCTATTGATGTAAGGATGGACATATAAACCAGTGGGACAAAATAGAGTCCAGAAATAAATTCACACAATTATGATCAATTGATTTTCAACAAAGGTGCAAATAAGGAAATATAGAATTTTCTAAAATTGGTTCTGAAACAATTGGATGTTCATATGCATAAAAGTATATTTTTATCAATTCCTTGTACCACATAAAACTATTTCAAAATGGATCATATACTTGAATGTAAAATCTTAAACTATAAAACTTCTAGAAGAAAACAAAGGAGAAAATATTCATGACATTGGATTAGGAAAATTTTCTTAAATATGGCAGCAAAATCACAATCCATAAAAAAAAAATATCACTTGTCCTTCATCCAAATTAAGACATTTTCCTTTTCAAAAGATAGCACTGAGAACATGAAAAGACAAGCTGAAATAAACAGATAGATAGATAGATAGATAGATAAAATAAAAACTAAAAAGACAAGCCATAAATTGAAAAAAACATTGCTGTAAATTACAAATATAATATAGCATTTGTGTTGAAATTATATAAACACTCTCACAAGTCAACAGTAAGAAAATAAACAACTCAATATAAAAAGTGAGGAATATATTTGAATAAACACTTCAACAAATTAAATATACAAATGACAAATAAGCCTCTGAAATGATACTCAACATTATCACTAATAAGGGAAACACAAATTAAAACAACAAGAATTACCACTATACACCTACTAGAATGGATAAATAGGAAAGACTTGCCAAATGTTGGAAAGAATGTGCAGAAACTGGAACTCTCATACACAACTGGTGGGAATGTAAAAATGATACAAACACTTTGGAAAACAATTTTAAAGTTTCTTTAAAAAGTTAAATGTATACTTACCATATAACATAACAATGTCACTTCTAAGTATCTCCTAAGGTAAATGAATCACCAGACAGAGATTTGGACATGGGTGTTCATAGCATTATTTATGAAAGGCAAAATCTGGAAACAATCCAGATGTCTTTAAACAGATGAATAAACAAAGTCTGATTTAGCTGTATAATGAAATATTACTCAGAAATTAAAAGGAACTAGCAATTGATACATGCAAAACATGATGAACAGCAAAAACATTATGATAGGTGAAATCAGCTAGATACAAAAGACTACATATTATACAAATCCATTTATTTGAAATTTCTAGGCATTACAATTGACTTTTCTTTCTTAGAATTTGTTTTCTTTCAACAGCATCAAAATACTAGAACAAAGTCTTCATTAAAAATCAATTTTTGGGGAGCGGATGTAGTTCAAGTGGTTGAGTGCCTGCTTACCATAGATGAGGTCCTGGGTTTGATCCCTGGTACCTCTTAAAACAAAAATAAACAAACAAGTAAACAAAAGAAAAAAAAACCAATTTGGGGGATTTGGTGTAGCTCAGTGGTTGAGTGCTGGCTGATCACATATAAAGTCGTGGGTTGAATCCCTGGCCCTCATACATCCAAACAAACAAACAAACAAAAAATCAATTTTTAGGAGGATATTTAGATGAAGAATAATGTTGAGTGTCTTATTCTCTGTGCCATGAAATTGTAATGGTAGATTCAGGAATAAATGAATCAGATTCTCTTCTTTCTTTGTTATAGCCATCTACTTATTTTGGTAATGAAATAATTAGCATTAGTCCCATTGTTAGCTTCGAATGGAGACAAAATGTCGCTAATTTCTAAAGTATCTAAGCCAACCCACTGATTTTACAGTTGAGAAATTGATACTCCCAGAGGTTAAGCTAATTGCCCAAGGTCATCCAGTCCTTTGGTTGCAGAACCTAACTTGGAAATGAGAACTGACTCGTAGATATGTCACTAATAATTTAGAAAAAAAATCACGTTTACAAATAGCTTACTGGTAATTATTATTTCCTAATAAATTTAAATTATTTTCAATTTAACAAATGTTAGGCACTACTAATTGCTCAGCACTAATCGAGGGACACAAATGTGGCCTATGATATCACTTCTCTGCTCAAAGTTTTCCCAACAGAGGGAAACATGCACAGGTAAGATAACTAAAGAAGGCTTCTAGGTAAAATATAATGGCATATGGGACTGGGAGGTGGTAGATTGAAGTGGGAGCTACCTGAGGCTAAAGACAAGGAAGGAGGACCAATCAGCCTGGGTGAAAGCAGTTCTTAAAGAAAATTTATGAGAACTGCTTGGAGCATTCATGAATCCATCTAACAACCATCAAACCAAATCTGCTTCATTTCCTATATCCTGTGAAATTGGAAATTAATGCTCAAAAATACAATTAGATCGATATTAACTAGTTATGAAAATGATAACTCTCTAAAATACATGAAAAGAATTTTAATAATGCTAATTTAACACCACAATTTTAAGTATTTTCTAGCTAAATTTAAATACACTATTTTACTTTTTGATTAAGTTGAAAACCATCCATGGAGTTAGAGTTTTTTTCTGAGAGTTGACACAAGATGGTAAAAGATAAGGAATCTTACCTGTATTAGAACAGATTAAAGAAAATCTAGTGAACTGCTTGAACGAGTAAAAACTAAGCTATAGTGTAGATAAAAGAGGAAATATTTGATTTGCTCAGGTTGGAACCTAAAGGCAGAGGTAGCAATTATGGATATATAACATCAGCAATATTTTTCCTAGCCTGCAGGTTTGTCCTAAAATGAAGCATACCACTTCAGGAAGAAAGTTAGTTCTGTATCACCAGGATTCTCAGGGAAAAGCAGTGAGACCAGCTGCCAGACTTTAAAACTGATTCTCATGCTAGACAGGAAGATGAAATGTCCCTTATAGAAGTCTTTGATACATGGTTTAGTCTATGACAAGGAGACGAGTAAAATCTACTGGTCCAAAAGATTATAACTTAAATTTTGTTTTGTTTAGTATCAGAAACTAATACCAATTGCTTCTTCCAACAGGTATTTAATGGTAGTTTCCTAAGTCAAGATGATTTTTAAAATAAAAGTCTTAAGGAAAATTGATGATAACAATGTCTGCTATATATTAACTCTTCACCATGTGCCAAATGCTGTTCTAAATGCTATACATTCCCTCTGTCATTAAATCCTCAAAACAGTCTTTTGAGGAGGTATTACACTATCCCAATTTTATAAATGCAAAAACCAGGGCACACAGAGATTAAGTAGTCCCAACAACTAATAAATAGAAAGGCTAGAATTTGAACCCCAATGGTCTGATCACAGTCCGTTCATACATGCATTATAGATACATCAGGCTTTTCTTGTATATTTTCTGTTGAATTCACCTTTTTCCACTGATATATTTATTCTGACATGGTGCAAGTTAAAATGGGAGCAGGAAAAATTATTTCAGCTTTTGGATCGCTACCTGTCAGTTCCTTCAATAACCTTCATTAATCTTTCAGAATCTTCTTCCTGATTATAGAGCTTTTCAATTAACTAGCATGAATTCAGAAAGGTGTCTTCACTAAAAAAAGTTTATTTATACTGTAGTGTTATGATGCATTATGGCAAAATGATCTTCAGCATTGATCAACTCTAATCCCACAAGGTAAAATATTCTATCTACAAGAAAAAAACAAATATCTTTCCCAAACAAAAGTTATGTCCTTTGTTTTTAACAAAAATGGACTGAATTTTATATCTGGGAATCTATTTTTTGAAACAATCAGAAATATGGAGAAAGATTTATGGGAAAAGACGTTATTTATATAAATAGAAAAATTCAAAATTTTTCTAAATGCTTCCAGAGAAGGGAAATAGTTAAATAAAGTATTGTGGATCCATAAATAGATTTTCACTCAACCATTGAAAATCATGGTTTGATAAACAGTTGTCACAAAAAATGTTCATTATATAGCATTGGGGGTGAGAATCCCAATAATGAATAAGGAGTATACATTCCAAAATGTATTCAGTGATTATCTCTGAGGTGTATGATTATAGGTGACTTCAATTCTTCTTTTTGCTTCTGCTTTCTGTATAATATAAAATAAGAATAATATGATTTTTAAAATCATAAAATATATCTATATAAAATATAATTTCATACTTGCCATTTTGAATAATGGAAGATTTTTACATTTTACATTAAGTTTTGGAAATAACATATACATGCATGGAGTTTTACACTAAAAAATATTTTTTAACATGCCATTTCATTTAACTATTAAAAGAAATATATGAGACTTCTGTGTCCAGTCAAAATGGAGTAATATGGACTGGATTTACCTTCCTGCCTGAAACAACCAAAAAAACTGGACAAAATATGTGAAACAATGTTTTTCAAGACACTGGGCATCAGACAATGAAGGACAGCGATCCTGAGGGACAGCGCCAAATGCAATGATCCTTAAAATTGTCCTGGATTCCATCCTTGAGAAGTTTCCAAGGCATGGTTTGAGTTGGATATAAGTGGGGACCTACGCAAAGGACAGTGGATTCCCTGAGTTGCAAGCATGGGAATGATACAAGGATACAAAAGGAAGCTCAAGTTCACATGACAGAGCACTGCAAAGAGATAGCAGCACAGGGAGGGAAAGCTGGAGATCAACAATTTGTGAGGAAACCAACTGTGACCTGAGGAAGAGCCACCCTAAATGACTAAAGGGAACAGCACCAAAGTTTACACAGGGATGGGAATAGTTCCCACTGGCCAAACTGGAAAATGCCATAATTTACAGTGCACTGGGTAGAGTACTCAAAAGATTTTTTTTTCCTCAGTAATAGAGGAAAATTAGCCTAGACTAATGCTGCTCCATTTCAACTTAACAAACCTTAAAGTCAAGACAAAAAGGATGAAACCGTTTCAAGTAACATTTATTGCGCTCTGGAACACACCTCAAGAAGATTTATAGGAATGAAAATATTCAGCACATGATGAAATAAAACCCACAATGTCTGGAATCTATTTTAAAAATAACAGGCACACAAAGAAAAGGACCCATAGGGAGGAGAAAAACCAATCCATCAAAACAGCCCCAGAACTGACCCAGATGTCAGAATTAGCAGACAAGGATATTAAAACAGTTATAATAACTGCATTCTATAAGTTCAAGGCCTCACCACCTTAGCAAAATTTCTGAGCATTAATTGGTCATGTGAGGGTCACGCCATCCTGCATTGTCAAGAAACAGCTATTGACCCTCAGCACCACAATGTTAAAACAAGCCCAACATCTTTTAGGCTTTTTGGGATTCTAGGGCAACATATTACTTGTTTACAAATTTTATGTAAATTGATTTATGCTGTCACTCGCAAATTGGCCCACCCTGAATGGGAACCCCAATAACAAAAAAAACTCTTAAAATATGTCTAAATTGCAATATTATGGGAGCTCGTATTAGTGCCTGTCAGAGATTCCTTTACTGTAGGAGCTTTGGGAACCTCCTCTAAGGCCTCCTAGAGTCTCTGGATCACCTTCAATAGCTGAAAATTGCCCTTGGGCTTCTGAAATGGCCCTCCTCAGCCTCAGGCTATACAACAATGGAGCAACAAGTGCTGGCTGCACGCAAGGCTCTCCTGGAATCAGACTCTCACAGGCCCTGAGCCCATGACTACTGGTATCCACCTGCCCATTCTGCCTTGTGTCATGGAAGCAGCACTTCCACAAGGTCAACACAGCCATCAAGATCTCCTTACTAAAATGAAAATTGTACCTAGAGCACAGAGCCAAACTTGTACCCTCTGGAATTCGCCCTGTGGGAGGGAGTGGCCTCCCTCTCCTCATTCCCTGCCATATGCCACAATACTGGAGGAGACAGCCTTTCTCACGAGGAACGCTCTGGGATCAACTGAGTGAAGAGCAAAGGGAGTTTATATAATTTATGGACGGCAATGCCATAATGACATGTAAAGGAACTCTCTGGAGAGCTGCTGCTGTTCATCCCTTAACGAGGACCCAAGGAATACCTAAACGTCAAATAGTCATCTTAGCACTAGATGCCCTGGCCAATAGTCAGCTCCATCTGCACATACTTACAAACTCTTGGGTCATTGGCAGTGATCTAGCCAATGACAGCAACAGCAATTCCTTATCTAAGGTAGCCCCATCTGGGCAAAAGAACTCTGGGAATTCCATGCCTCAAAGATACTCAAAAATATAAATCAGAGTCACACATGTGTCTGCACATACTAAAACCACAGTAAAAGGCCTCAGCAAGGCATTCCTTATTCCCTTCAGTGTACCAGACATCAGTGATAATGACCAAGGCACTCATTTCACTTCTCAAAATATGAAATATTAGGCTCTCAAACAAGACATTCAATAGAACTTTTATCTCCTTTACCAGCCTCAGGTTGCAGGCTTCATAAATGCCACAATGATTTACTTAAACACATGCACATTCAATTAAACAGAACATGGCACATTTCAGTCATCAGCGAAACCCCAGAAGTGAATTGTAACAAAGCGTCTGACTCCAGTTTTACTATTGACAGCATTCAAGCCCCATCTACCCTATTATGGCTCCACATTTAAGCAGGCTGATAAGAGGAGCCTACGTGCTGCCACCCTTCAGACTGCTGGGAAGCTTAAATCAGTTAAGTGCCATGCTGCATGAGGAAACCCTTGGCCTAGCCCAATTCTCTAACCAGAATGAAAGCAAAATCCAGTTGTTCCTCTCTGCTCTCTCAAGCCATTTTCAGAAATACTTGGGATCTGGCCCTACTTTGCCTTGAAAGACTCATTATTGAAAAACAAATCTCTTCTTAGTGCATGTGTGACACCATTAGTTTCAATGTCTAAACCAAATTTTGAGTGAGGTTTGAATCCTTTCCCTTTTGGGAAAGTCACCAAGGAATTATTCTTAAAATTAGTACATAAAGAGAAAGGAAAGCAAAGATTCAGGCTGCATTTTCTATTTTAAATATCTTCCATAATAAACAAATGGAGAATAAAAGAAAGAATGAGAAATATCATCATATTGCAACTCCAGCAAAATACTGGTTTTGGACATCAATCATCAATGACTACTAAAACCATTAGGTAAAATGTTGATGGGCCACTATATAATAAATAAATCAGACTGGCAACATCTGAACTGACCGTTGAATCTTTTTAGCCCTAAAAGAGAGACCAACAGCTCTTACATGTCATACAATGAAATGCAATAGAAAGTACACAGAACCATCTACTAAATATTCCTATGAAAAGTATAATCTGAATATCCCAGAGCGGCTAGAACAATGCCACCAAAGAAATTCACTAATAGAAGTCAATCTTAGCCACAATCAGGAAGATGGGTGGTCAAAATGTCTTTATTTGAAGACCGAACTGCTATCACTGTGATCTCAGGATCAGGAACCCACAGCCACTGAAACTCACAACCACTTCTTAACTCTGATGGAAATAGTGACTTGACATTCACTACTGCTACAGGAAAAAAAAAATAACATCTCCATGACTGTATTAGTCAGCCAAAGAGGTGCTGATGCAAAATACCAGAACTCTGTTAGCTTTTATAAAGGGTATTTAATTGGGGTAGAAGCTCACAGTCACAAGGCCCTAAAGAGTCCAACTCAAGGTACCATAAGAGGTACTTCCTCACCCAAAGTCTGTTGCCACATGCTGAAGCAAGATGGCAGGCATGTCTGCAAGGATTCAGCCTTCCTTTTCCTGTTAAGGCTCTGTGGTCGCAGCTTCTTCTGATCTCTGCTGTAGGCTGGCGTAAGGTCCATCTCTCTCCCAGGGGTTCCTTTCTTTCCGGGCTCAGCTGCTCTGTTCTCTTCACAAGGTCAGCTGTAGACTATTAGACTCATCTCTCTTCCCTGGGCTGCAGGATCCTCTGTGTATCTTCTCTGTGTATCTACTTCCATGTGAGAATCTGTTTTATCAGCCCACCGAGGGGGCTGGGACTCAACGCTGCATACTCTAATGACATGGTCAAATCAAATCCTTAATCTTAACAAAATTTAATCAAAGATATCTCAGCTGAATCTAATACAATCAAAGAGTATCACACCCAGAGGTACAGACCAATTTAAAAACATAAATAATTATCTTTTTTGGAATTCATAAATAATACCAAAATGCTACAATGACCTTCAACCATAGCAAAGAAATTTCCCCATAAGCACTTCTACCTTCTAAATATTGCCCAAATGTATAGAATTGACAGAATCTAATTTTCTTCCAGCCCTCTAACTACATGAGAGTCTGAGAAATGTCAATTTTAGCTCTGAAGCTTTTACAATATAAAACAGCATACTAGACAGACATGGGAATGGACACTGGGGCTTCGTCATCATATCTAACTATGGATTCTGTGCATCTTAAAGGTGACCTCACATTGATTAAATGGATCTCCTATGTGGTTTTATCAATATACACTCCCATCAGCAGTATATGAGAACACCCATCTCAACATTCTTATTAACACTTGGTATTTTCAGATATTTTTTTCATTTTGCCGATCTAATAGGTGCAAAATGATACCTTATTCTGGTTTTAATTTGCATTTTTGATTACTAGTTTGGCTGAACACATTTTCACTGTTTATTGGCCATTTTAATTTCTTCTTAAATGTGTGTATATATATAGTTCATTTTTCCATTGGGCTGTTGATCTTCTTAATGACTTATAGGAATCCTCATAAAATCTGTATTTTAATCCTTTCCTGGTTATATGTATATATATTATTAATTGAATATATGCATTGAAATATTTTAGTCTATGACTTAAACTTTTACCTTATGGGTTTTTTTTAATGGTATTTCTTCCTCATATATTATTTAACATGTTATGTAGTCAAACATCAATTTTTTCTTTATGATTTTTTAAAATTCTGCCCCCTACTAGGGGTCATAAAATATATATTCTAACAAAGAAGTTCTTTATGATTTCTAAAATGTAAAGTTTTAATTTGCAAAGTAGCTTCTATTAATCATCCTAATATTAATTTTTGGGTAAGGTGGGAAGTAGGAATCAAATATTTATTTTATTCTTTATGGAAGAATCCTTGTTTGAGCACCAGTTTTTCTAACTCGATCAACTTTTCTCCTCTGAGAGAAAATGCCACCTCTGTCATATATCAAGTGTCCAGATATGTTGAGTCTGATTCTGGGATCTCTGTACTATCTGTCTTTAGCACTTGGTATTGTAAACAATACCAGCTGGAATTCATAAACAATAGCAGTTGGTATTGTTTATGAATTCCAAAAATAGATATTGGATTATGTTTGTAAATTGGTCTATTCCTCTGGGTATAACAGATCGTATTAACTTCAGAGGTTTCACTTTTACTTGATTAAATTATGATTAGAGCTTTGATTGGGCCATGTCAGTAGGATGTTGAGTCCCCGCCCCCTTGGTAGGTGGGGACTCACAGAGAAAATGACAGGGCAGAGGAATTAGTTGGAGTTTTTATGCTGGAGCCCCAGGAAGTAAATACACAGAGAAGCAGATACATAAGGAAAGAGAGAAGGCTCCGTTAGATACAGCAGAGGCCCTGGGAAGACAGACAAGCCATTTGCCTGATAGCTTGCAGCTGGCCTTGTGGAGAGAGCAGAGCAGCTGAGCCCAGAGAGAAACAAGACTTATCCCAGCCTACAGCTGATATTGGGAGAAGCTGGGACTATGGAGCCTTAAGAGATAGAGGAAACATGAATCCTTGCAGACATCAGCAGCGATCTTGCTCCAAATGTGGCAACAGACTTTGGTGAGGGAAGTAACTTATGCTTTATGGCCTGATAACTGAAAGCTTCTACCCCAAATAAATACCCTTTATAAAAATTTCTGGTACTTTGCATCAGCACCCCTTTGGTTGACTAATACACTGTCTATTCCAGCATCATACCAAAATGTCTAAATAGCTTGAAAATATTTTTGCCTTAAGGTCTATTTTTGTCTTATTTTAATAATCCATCTTCCTTTTGTTTAATATTTATCTGTTGTACCTTTTTGAG
>JAQZBX010106462.1:0-10746 GCA_029593785.1 Cabassous unicinctus
CCGGGTTGCCAGTGGGAGTCAGGGCATATTCCTGGGCAGCTAGGTATATCAACCTTCCTCGGCAGATTCACCACTCCCCTCAGTCTGGTGCCACTTCAAGCCAGCTATTTTGTTCCCCCAAGCTGCAAGGGGTTCCAGGCAGCCAAATCCACAGAAAGGAAACCCCTCTCATCCCTCTGCCAGAACCCTCCCACTCTCTGAGAGCACTCCCTCTCACCAGGTTGCAGGTGGGAGTCTCTGCTCATCCCTGAGGGTGAGTCTCAGCCCTCTGTGTTGACTAGCACAGCCAGGGGAAAACTCACAATTCTCTCCTGAGCAATCCAACTTGCCATCCAGCTCCCTCCAGATAGATGACCCCAAGGCTCTCACTCTGTGTGTCCCCAGCACAGACCACTCAGGCAGGATGCTGTCCCCAATCAACCATCCTCTGAGAGTGAGTTACTGAGTGCCTTCCTAAACTGATGCCATCTTGCCCCTAATTCCTCTCTTTACCTAGGTGGATGGACATGACTGACAGCTTGAGATGATCCCCCTCCCTTCTCCCTGTTGAATCTGGGTCCCTTCTCTTATCCAAGGGGGCCCAGCTAGCTAAACTCACTTCAAAAATATTACTCTCCACTCTCCTAGACCATTCTTCCTCACAGGGAATCGGCTATCACACTTCCATTTGGAGTAGGGGGCCAGGGTCTCCACCTAGTCTGCCTGCCCTGAGGGCCAGGTGTGTGTGCCCCTTCCAGTCACTGAGGTAAGCAATCCATGAATATTCCTGGTTTCCCTATCTGTCCAGAATACTCCTAGATGACTCAGACCACTTCCTTTGGAGGTATATGTCTGCTCTATTCTCAGATACAATTCACCAGGAGTTTTATCCTCACTTAATATGTCAGGGGTGGGAGAGGGGAGCCCTTCAAAGCAGCTGGGAGGTTTAATAACTCACAATTTCTTGTTTTGGCTTCTTTATGTCTCTGGCCCTCACTCTTCTCAGAGTTGGTAAGCAGTGTTCTGGTTTGCTGTGCCCCAAAGCAGGTTCCCATGGCAACCTCTGGCTTTTTCTTTGTTGTTTTAGTGAGAGCTAAGAATTATTTGTGTAGCCCTTTTTATCAACCATGTTCCCACAGTCTCCCCTAATTTAACTATTTTTAATACTTCACCTTTTAGAAGGTGAAAAAACAAATATTTTACAATAATTTGAAATTAAAAGATACTTTTCAGGATTTGGTTTTGAGAAAGCAAATTTTTGAAAGTTGTTAAGTTTGAAAATTATGTTCTTTTAAAAAATGAGAAGACCTGTTTATCTTAAACAACAAAGGATATGATACGGGTAAAGTAGAAGAAGCTGTTTGGATAAAACTGATTTTCTGCTTCATATATTCATTATTCAGGAGAAAAATTATTTATAACCTTTTACTAAAACAGACTAATGATCTTAGAAACTTTATCACTTTAACAGAGAAAGAACAAAACTTTGGTTTTGTTTCAGGACACTATTTGATACTATCTTTTAAAAGACTATAGATAGACCCATCAAATCTTACCCAACTTTGGCCACAAAATTTCCTTTTTTTGTGAGCCTTCTGCCATTTCTGTATTCTTCAGGTTTTGTTCCACATTTTCCTCTTAATAAAATTTTGGGACAAAATTTCTTTCTTTTTCATAGTAATAAAAAACATATTCTATATACCTAACATGCTTAAGTCATGTAAATGAGTTTGGAAACTGTTTCTAAGCAAATCTCTTACAACATACAATTAACATCAAAATTAAACTAACTTATTTTGGTTGCATGCAAACATAACATTTCTTCATTTCAAATACATAATAGTATGCAATTCCAGAATATTGATAGGTCATAGGGGATATTTTCAGAAATATATGCTTTCTTTAGTTTACTATTTTATCAGTAATTCAGAGAGATGCATTATATTTACAAGGGCACTTTTTTGAAGCACTTGTCTGGAAACAATTTAGGCAGGATGGTTGCTTTTAGAGATAAAACATGACTGAACTACGGGCTTACAAAAGCAGGTAGCATGTTTCTATTTTTAATTTGATAGTGCTGTCCAGTTCAATGGTTATTAAACTTTAATAGCACCAATTTTATTTTATTTTTATTTTTTGTTTTAATTTTTAGGAGGTACTGGAGATTAAACATGGGACCTCGTTTGTGTGAAGCAGGTGCTCAACCACTGAGTTACACGCATTCCCCACACCAATTTCATTAATGTGGCTATCCAGATCCCATTAGAATTAACATGGAAATGGAGCAGAGAACATTAATCTTAATAAGTTTTTACACGTCTCCAGCAGTTAAACCAATTCTGTTTGTGATTTCATGTACAAAACAAATCCAATTGCAAGATCATATTGCCAAGACTCATTTTTAGGTTACTTTTCACTGCCATCCAATTTTCACTGTGGCCAGGCAGCATTGCTATAGAAAATCATTTTCTCTTGGGTCCCCTCCAAGTTTAGACAAATTTTCCAATTTACAAACCAGAGGAGATATAGCTGGCATATTCTGAGAGTTTCCCAAGTTGAGGCAACACCAACAGAAATAACAAAGACAGAACATGAAAATCAGGAGCTCCTCAAAATCATCAGGTTCCCCAACTTCAAAATACAAAATTAACAGGCAAACCCTAAATCTGAGTTATGAGGTTCTAGGCATGAGTAGATGACAAAGTGAAAGTAAACTCAGATCAGAACAAGAAAGAATTTTACAAACTTACCTAGCACAGGTAAAATCCCAACTTCAGAATCACCTTCACACAAAGCATCTACTGTCTGCCAAAGCAGAAACCTCACCAAGAACCTCCAGCCTTGTTCATCCAAGGAAATCCCCAGGCAACTGCTGGGTACAAAGCTGGGTGATCCAGGAAAGCCCCATGATTGACAACATATGGATCAGGCTGCTCCAGGGCCTGCATCACAGAGCAGTGTGGCTCCTGTTTGACTCACCAAATTGTTACCATAAGCATGGCTCATTTCCAATAGAAGAACCCACCTGCTCCAGCAACACAAAGAAGAAACATGTTTCTCAGTGAAAAGGTGATTTATTGTGAGTGCAGAAATAAGGAATTGGGAGAATCTTCCCCACACCAGTTTACAGTGAAAATGGGAGATAGTATGTTTTAGGCAAAAAAGAGAAAAGGGGTAGGTGAGAAGAAGAACAGGTAAGAAAATGTGATACCAGGATCTTGTGAGGAGGGTACATGCAATTTGTCAGTCCTGCATTGTCTCAGGCATGTTCCACTTGTCCATGGTTTCAGTGGCTTATAAACCACAATTTAGATATTTTGTCAATGGCTCAAGGATATCAATCTTTTTTGTCTCAGAGAAAAGTTACAGATTTACTGTAAGATATTCCTGACATCATTGCATCTGGTTTTGCTTTGAGACATTTTCTTAATCCTGTAAAGAAAACTGAGGTCTGCTTTATATCCTTCAGAGAATGAAGAACAAAGAGTAAATTTCTAAAATTAGATTAATAGAAAACTAGCTTAATTCCTGTATTAGAAATTTCAGAGTTCCTTAAGTGAAGAAATTTTTAGTAAACACATTTTCCAGTTATGAGGAACAGGGATAAAACTCAAAAAGGAAGCTCTGACAGTATCAAAGTGCAAGCCTCGAGGGGAAAGGTGGGCCATGAGCCAGCAGTACAACCTTCAATAGATATCAAAGTGGTCCACAGCACACTTATTGTGTGATTGTCCTGGTTAGCTAATACCTTTAGTTTCCAGGCCCCACCCAGACACTGGAATCAGGGCTATGCTTTTCGAGGCTCCCAGGGTGGCACATAAGTACAAGCATGAGTACTTTTCTGAGTGTGCCAAGGGCCCCAAGGACAGTGAAAGGAAGGACAACTGCCAGGAAAAATTATACCAGGAAACACACAAGCAGAAGTACAGCTTCAGGGAAGGCTACAAGAATTTGAGAGGGTTTGGTCTAGGTCCACTCTGAGAAAGTGACTTATTTTGCTTAAATTTGAACAACAGCCTCATCTTCCTTACAGAGCCTTACCTCCAAATCAGGCTTTCCAACTCTACCTCTCTTCCCAAGACTCTGGTGGAGGGTCAAGGATATCCCTGGCTTTCCAGTGGTAATTGGGGCACTAATTCCCTTCCTGTGTCTTCCACTGTCTCTTCTCCCTGTTTCTGTAGCAGCTGGTCCTGTAATGGGACTCCATCCTTCCTGCCTAGAGCTTCCCTCTGCCTCTTGGCCAGGCTGTCCTTGAGGTGAAAAAGGGCAGAATTGGGTCAATTTCTGGAAGACAAGCCTGGACTTGGTGTTGGGAACCTCAAATAACTAGGCAAGGGCAAAGTAGGCTAGAGACAAGGATGCCTGACAGGTACAGAGATGGGTACCAAAAGAGGGTCCCCCAGGAATCTGTGGAATGATCCTCTGTGTAAGCTGGACCATCTTTTGTGTGATGTGTGCCAGGTGCTTCATCCTTACAACTACAATACAAAAAGTGTGTTCAAGGAACCACACATGGGTCTCTATTAGAAGTGGAGGCAGAGGGAGCAGGAAGGCATCTGGGGCAGATGGAAACTACTGATGTGATAGTTGGGAAAGAAAATATAAGGTTACAGAAAATATAAAGTTACATTCCACAGGGCAAAATTTTGAGTAGACTTTACACTAAATAGGTTGTCAGTAACCAGAAGTTGAATTCTAGACTTCCAGGTCTCATAAATGCACCAAGAGCTGAGGTGCATGGTCACCCAGACAAAGGGTTCATTGATCAGGTGTCCATGGTGAAACATTCATCAATTACTATACAAGAAGCCAGCATGCAATTCCACCATGATGAATAAACTTTGCCAGCTTAAGTACAACCTCATGACAGGATTGTAGAGAATTTTATAAGTAAGTGTTGGATGAACTGATGCTCTGCTATGCAATAATACAATTGAGGAGGAAAATTTATTCAGAGACAACTGGAACTAGTCTCTATGAATGGAGTGATTCCTGATGCTAGGGCAGGGCATCCCCTCACTGGTGTGCCAGCAGAACCCCCAGATGGCCTGAGATAGTCATGGTCTCCCTTTGCCCCATAGATTTCTTTTCTCACATGGCATGACCTGGCCCCTCCTACTCTAGTTCTTGGGTCTTCAGGGAACATATGCAGAGGATTTTCTAAAGGACCTGTGAGTGTTATTCCTACCTTCCCATTCAACTCCTAGCCTCTGGTTTGCATAGACTACCTTTTTGACACATTTATGCATTGGAAGACTTATGCTAGTCCCCACCACTGCAAATTTTCAAATGATTAAATCATTTATGTAAAAAGTTTTTATGTGTTTTGAAAAGTGGAATAAACAGTATACATTTGGCTAATAATACTATAAGATCCCAATAATGAGTAATGTTTTTCATTATTCTATTATTCTATTATTAACAATTCTGAGGTGACTGGAGTTCTTTTATATATATATATGAAAACTTTATATATATAAAGATACTTAGATTACATAAACATTACCTAAAAATGTAGGGGATTCTCATACACCCCATTCCCTAACCTTCCCATACTTTTGCACATTAACAACATCCTTCATTAGTGTGGTATATTTGTTATAATTGATGAGCACACATTGGAGCATTGCCACTAACCATGGATTATAATTTACATTAAAGTTTATACTCTTTCACAAACAATTTTGTAAGTTATTATAAGATATATTATGGCCTGTATCTGTCATTACAATATCATTCAGGACAATTCAATGTCACAAAAATGCACCCATATAATACCTATTTTCTCTCTCCCTCTCCTTAGAACCTCCAGGGACCACTACCCCCAAATGAATGATAAATGTTCTTCCATTGCTAGAATAACAATAACTCTATAGTAAAATAACAGTAAGTCTATTCTAGTCCATCATTCATTCCCCAAACCTGAAGATTCTGGGGTGGTGATGACCACTTTGCCTCTAATTGAGAAGGGTCTTAGATCCCATGGGGCAGATGGATGGGACTTACTTGCTTGCCATTGAGTACTCTCCCTGTTCCTTGGGAAAGTCATTGTCTATCATCATTTCCTTGTTAGTTGTCCTGGGTGAGTCCAATGAATTAGAGAGTAGGTGTTGCAACTCTGTTGAGACTCAGGGCCCAGCAGACACATGGACAGCCCAAAGATTTAAGTCTCTTGGATGTACACCTACCAACTTTAGTACTAATTGTTAAGTTCAAAGAGAAAGACAGAAGGGCCATTTGTAGGGAAAATTCAACGGAGTTCAACTCTGTCACACTAGTGAGAATAATTTCCAAAGTAGAGCTCAATGAGCACCAAACTCCTGAAGTGTCAGCCTTGCCTATAGTGTCTGGATGTGTCTAGAATCCTTAGGAGCCCAGATAGTTGAGGCAGTATTTACTGTGGTAGTCAAAGAGATTTTGATGAGATGTACATGAGCATAACATCTGGAATAACCTTCTGCCTCACTTTGAAGTGTCTTAGACATATAAACTCATTTGTCTTTACCCATTCCACCTTTTGGTGAAGGTCTCTTCCCAGTTGCATTGCTAGTTGGTGCTTGGTAGTAATCCCTTAGTACCAGGGAGGCACATCCCCAGAAGTCATGTCCCACACTAAGAGGAAGGTAATGCATTTATATGCTGAATTTGGACTACAGAGAGGCCACATTTGAGCAACAGGGAAGATCTCAGGAGGTAACACTTAAGGAATCTATAATTATAGGCTAACTTTCACTTTCAAATGAAAAGATTCATAAGTACAGTTATCAATATCAAGGGCCCATCAATGATCCATCCTCCTTTACTAGTCACTGCCCTTGTACTTGGGGGATTCTTGCTCCCCCATTAGAGAATATGGCAGAGCTCCCCAGGATGGGAATTTTACATTCTTTCTGTTATTGTGTAAATCTGCATCCATTGTGACCATGACCCATGAACACTTGAACACATTCATATGCCTTATATATATGCCCTGGGTGACCATCCTCCCATGCATCCCCCATCACCAACACCCCACACCAGTGATCCTCCTCTGTCATTGTTGTAACCCTTCTGTGATTCAAAACTTGTTCAAAACTGAAACCAACAAAATAGATGAAAAAAATTTAAGAAGAAAATGAAATAATAATGAGTTTTAAATAACAAATAAAATACAAAAAATTTGAAATAATAAAAAAATTAAATTAAAAAGTTTTTGACATTATGTCTTTCATCACTGAAAGATATGTTGTCTTGTATGTACAGTGACATTTTCTTCCATTTATTCCCCCAGTGTCTTAATTTTTTCACTTTATCTTCAAAGAATATTTAGGTTACAGAAAAGTTATGTACAGAATATATCCCATATACCCAACATCCTCCCTCTTTCCCCATTTCCCCTATTAATAACATTTTACATTTGGATGGTACATTTGTTAAAATTGATGTACAAATATTGAAACATTGCTATTAACCAATGTTATATTAATTAATATAATGGTCAATGATATTCATTATGCTTTATATTTTGGACCATACACTTTTATAAATTTTGATGAAATATAACATGGACTGCATCCACCATTGCAAGAGCATGTAGAACAATTCAAACACACCCAAAAATGTGCTATATTCCATTTATTATATTCCTCCCTCCTCCTCTTCTCAGGGCACATGTAAGTCACCAAGCTTCACTCCTTGAAGAATAAGATTCATAGTTACTTGCAACAACATTGAGGGCTTATTATCTTGGCTTGTCCTATGCTTTGCCTATGCTCTCAAGAGACTCCCATTCCTTTATTTGAGAACATAGCAGGACTCCCCAGGATGACAGTCCAACAACTTCTTGATAATTGTATGTGATCCCACCCACTGATACAATGCACTACGACAATCTGAACACTCACACACTCCCTAGAAACCTGCCCCAGGTGCACCCTGTCCTGCATGCCCCCCAAATCCAACACCTAAACCAGTAGTCCTCCCCTGCCCTAGCTGCCTAAAGAAAAGTCTCAAAGTTGTAGTTTCAACCACATAACTGAAAATCCCCAGAGTTCACCTGCCCCCTCCCCTGATCCTCCCCAGAGTGTCATGGACAGTCCAATCTCCACCCCCACCCTCCTCCCTCACAGTCAAGCACCGCCGAACCCAATAACATCAATGCACCACTGACATGCCCATTCACAGCATAACTGCATCCTTCTACTTTATCATAGAATTTGCTCATGTGGGCATTGGTTCACAATTCTCTATTCCCTTTCTGTCACCTGTAAACTTCTCTTCCAGACTCTAGCTCTGTGAGTCTGCTCAGTGTTGTCATGCAATTTTTGTCCTTCAATATTTGGCTTACTTCACTCAACACAAGGATTTCAAGATTCATCCATGTTATCTTTTGTGTTACTACTGCATTCACTCTTACCACTGAGTAATATTCCATTGTATATCTTCACCAGAGTTTATTATCCATTCATCTGTTGATGGACATTAGGGCTGTTTCCAAAATTTGGCAATAGTGAAAAATGATGCTATGAACATTGGTGTGCATATATCTCTTCATGTCCCTGCTTTCACTTCTTCTGTGTATATAGCCAGTAATGGGATTGCTGGATATTATTGCAGTTTCATAGTTAACTTCCTGAGGAACCACCAAACTTTCCTCCACAAAGGCTGCACCTGTCTGCATTTACATCAGCAGTGGATGAGTGTTCTTGTTCCTCTACAACCTCTTCAAAATTTGTGGTCATTTTTTTAAAAAAATAGCTACCAGTCTATTGGGAGTAAGATGATATCTCATTGCAGTTTTGTTTTGCATTTTCCTAGTAGCTAGTAGTGTTGAGCATCTTCTCATGTGTTTGTTTTCACTATTTGCATTTCCTCTCTGGAGAATTGTCTATTCAAATCGCTTGCCCATTTTTTGAATGGGTTGTTTGTCTTTTTATTTTTGATGTGTAGGATTTATTTTTATATGCTGGATATTAGACCCATATTAGATGTATGCTTATCAAGTATTTTCTCCCATTGAGTAGGCTGCCTTTTCACTTTCTTGACAAACTACTTTGAGGTACAAACGTTTTTAATTTTGAGGAGGTCCCATTTATCTATTTTTTCTTTCATTTCTCATTCTTTGGATTTTCATGAATGTTCATGAAACCATTTCTTAATACAAGAGCTTGCAGATACTTTCCTACATTATCTTCCAAAGCCTTAATGGTCTTGACTCTTATATTTATGTATTTGATCCATTGTTAGTTAATTTTTGTATAATGTGTGAGTTCTTGTCAGGTTTAGGTCTTCTTTTATTTCCTTTAACAGTGTTGTGTCATTCTCTGCATACACATCTTTTACATCTTTAGTTAAGTTTATTCCTAGAAATTTGATTATTTTTCATGTTATTGAAATGGGATTTTTTCCTTGATTTCCTCCTCATATTGCTCATTTCTAGTGTACAGAAAGGCTACTGATTTTTGCTCATTGGTCTTATAACCTGCTACTTTACTGACCTCATTTATAAGCTCTAGAAGCTTTGTTGTAGATTTCTCATAGCTTTCAATGTATAGGATCATGTCATCTGCAAACGGTGAAATTTTTACTTCTTCCTTTCCAATATGGATAACTTTTATATCTTTTTCTTGCCTTAGTGTTTGAGCAAGTACTTCTAACACAAAGTTAAATAAAAAAGGTGACAGTGGACATCCAGATTTTAGAAAGAAAGCTTTTAGGATTTCACCATTGAATCTGATGTTAGTTGTGGGTTTTTCATATATATCCTTTATCATGTTGGGGAAGTTTCACTTCATTCCTATCTTTTATGAGGAAAGAGTACTAATTCTTTTACTGCATCTATAGAGATGATCATGTGAATTTCACAACTTCATTCTGTTTATGTGGTGTATTATATTGGTTTTCTTATGTTGAGTCATCCTTGCATACCAAGGATGAAACCTACTTGATCATGGTTTATAATTCATTTGACGTGTTGTTGAATACAATTAGCAAATATTTTGTTAAGTGGTTTAGCATCTAGGTTCAATAGTGAGATTGGTTTGTAGTTTTCCTTTCTTGTGGCATCTTTGGCTTCAGTATTAGAGTGATGTTGGCATCATAGAATGAGTTAGGTAATGTTCATTCCACATCTATTTTTTGGAAGACTTTAAGCAGGATTGGTGTAGTACTTTCCAGTATGTTTGGTTCAATTCACCTGTACAGCTATCTGGTTCTGCTCTTTTCATAGTTGGTAAGTTTTTTTATGACTAATTCAATCTCATTACTTGTGATTGTTCTGTTGAGTTCATCAATTTCTTATTTCATCAATTTAGGCTACTTGTGTGTTTCTAGGAATTTGTCCATTTCCTTTAAATTATCCATTTTGTTGGCATACAATTTTTCAAATTATCCTCTTATGATACTTTATTTCTATGGGATCAGTCAGAAGTCTCACAGCAGTACTTATTGCTAGGTGCAACAAAAAGCAGGCATAGCCCAAGCTTAAAACTCAATAAAACAGAAAAGTTAAGCATGGAAGAATATGACCTCAGGGTTCAAACATCCCTTCCTATTTCCCCCATCCATCTCCCTGATTCAAAATATTCAGTTGCCATTGTTTGAAGTTGGAGGCTTTTTAGTGAAAGAACTTGACAGAAATAAAATTTTCCCTGGGAAACAGATGTTGCTCAAGGGATTGGTCTCCCATCTACCATATGGGAGGCTTTGGGTTTGATTCCCAGGGCCTCCTGGTGAAGGAAAGCTGGTCTGTGCCACAGAAAGCTGATGGCCAATGCCATGTAGAGCTGA
>JAQZBX010106463.1:0-10746 GCA_029593785.1 Cabassous unicinctus
AAAAAAAAAAAAATCAAAGAAAATGAAAAACATGAGAAGACCTAAATTACAAATACCTGTAAAGAAAGAAAAGGTTTCTCTAAAGACCCCACATACATTAAAATGACAAGAAAATACAAAGACTAGTTCAATGCCTATAAATTCTAAAACATAAATGGATTAATGCCTCAAAAAACACAAACTACCAAAACTCAAGAAATAGTAATCTGAATATTCCTATAACTCTTAAAGTGATTGAATTCATACTTAAGAACCTCAAAATAGAATAAGAAAAGAAATTATTTGTCCAGATTATTTCACTGCTGAATTCTTCCAAACATTTAGGAAAGGTATAATCCCAATTATTCACAATATATCCCAGAATATAGAAGAGGAGGTAGCACACCCTAACTCATTCTATGAGGGCAAAATCACCTTCACACTAAAGATAGATAAAGATACCAAAAGAAAAGAAAAATACAGACCAAAATCCCTTATGAATAGGATGCAAAAATCCTCAACAAAATACTAGCAAACCAAATCCAACAGCACATCAAAAGAATTATACATCATAATATAGTAGGATTCATCCCAGGTATGCAAAGGTGGTTCAACATAAAAAAATCAATTAATGTAATACACCCCATTAACAGAACAAAGAGGGAAAAGACACATTGTCATCTCAATTGATGGAGAAAATGTATTTGACAAAATCCAGCACCCTTTATTTAATAAAAGCACCTAGAAATCTAGGACTAGAAGGAAACTTCTTCAACCTGATAAAGGATATATATGAAAAACCCACAGCTAACATCATATTCAATGGTGGAAGACTGAAAATTTTCCCTCTAAAATCAGGAACAAGACAAAGATTCCTCTGTCACCAATGTTAGTCAACGTTATACTGGAAATTCTAGCCAGAGCAATTAGGCAAGAAAAAGAAATAAAAGGCATCCAAATTGGAAAATAAGAAGGAAAACTTCCCCTATTTTAGATGATATGATCCTATATACAGAAAATCCACAACAAAGCTACTGGAACTAATAAATAAATTCAGCAAAGTGACAGTGTACAATACCAATACTCAAAGAACAGTAGTGTTCCTATATACTAATAATGAACAATCTGAATATGAAATCAAGAAAATTTCCATTTACAATTGCAACAAAAAGGATGAAACATCTAGAAATAAATCTAATAAACTATGTAAAGGACTTGTACACAGAAAAATATAAGACATTGCTAAAAGAAATCAAAGACAACATAAAAAAAAGAGAAGGCATTCCATAGTCATGGATTGGAAGACTATTGTTCAAATGCCAATTGTACCCCAGGTGATTTACAGATTCATTGCTATCCCAATCAAAATTCCAACAGCCTTCTTTGCACAAATAGACAATCCAATCATCATATTTATATGGAAGTGTAAGGGGACCTGAATAGCCAAAGCCAACTTGAAAAAGAACAAAGTTGGAAGACTTACATTTCCCGATACGAAACCATATTACAAAGCCACAATAATCAAAACAATATGATGCTGGCACAAGGGCAGATATGCAGATGAATGGAATCAAATTGAAAGTCAGAAATCAACCCTCACATTTATGGCCAACTGATTTTTGACAAAGGTGCCAAGTCCACTCAATTGGGAAAAAAATTGTCCCTTCAACAAATGGTGCTGGGAAAACTGGATGTCCATGTATAAAAGAATGAAGGTGGACCCATACTGCTTACCATATATAAAAATCAATTCCTTGTGGATCGTAGACCTAAATATAAGAGCTAGAACTATCCAACTCCTAGAAGAAAATTTACAGAACCATCTTCAAGACCTTGTTTTAAGCAATGGGTTATTAGACTTTACACCCAAAGCACAAGTAATAAAAGAAAAAGTAGATAAATGGAACCTCATCAAACTTAAAAATTTTCATGCAAAGACCTTATCATGAAAGCAAAAAGCCAACCCAATGAGAGAAAATATTTGGAAACCACATATCCAAAAAGCATTTAATATCCAGAGTATAAAAAGAAATCCTACAACTCAACAATAAAAAGATAAACATACCATTTAAAAAATGGACAAAAGACTTGAATAAACATTTCTCCAAAGAAGCTATATTAATGGCCACAAATCACATTAAAAGTTGTTCAACATGGGGAGCAGATGTAGCTCCAGCAGTTGAGCACCTGCTTCCCATGTAAAAGGTCCCAGGGTCGATTGCCAGTACCTCCTAAAATCAAACAAACAAATGAAAAAATGACTATCATTGGGGAGCAGATGCAGCTCAGTGGTTAAGCACCTGCTTCCCATGTACAAGGTCCTGGATTCATCCCCTGATATGTCCTAAAAAAAAATAAGTTGTTCAACATCATTAGCCATTAGAGAAATGTAAATCAAAACCACAATGAAAGAGCATTTCACACTCACTAGAATTTCTGCTATTAAAAAATGGAAAATTACAAATGTTGGAGAAGAGGTGGAGAAATAGGAACACTCATTCACTGCTGGTGAGAATGTGAAATGGTACACTCACTGTGGAAGACAATTTGGCAGTTCCTCAGAAAGTTAAGTATAGAATTACCATATGACCTGGCAATCCCACTTCTAGGTTCTTATCCAATATATTTGAAAGCAGGAACACAAACAGATTATTTTCATACCAATATTCATGGCAGCATTATTCACAAATGCTAATGTATGGAAACAACACAAATATCCATTTATAGAGTGAATAGATGAACAAAACATTATACACACATGGAATGCAATGTTATTCATCCATAAACAGGAATTTCATCTAATACATGAGACAACATGGATGAACTCTGAAGTCATTATGTTGAGTGAAATAAGCCAGAAACAAAAGGACAAATACTGTATGATCTCACTGATATGAAATAATTGAAATAAGGAAACTCATTGAGCCAGAATCTAGAGTATAGGTTACCAGTTACCAGGGAACAGGGAAGGAGAATGTAATGGGGAGCTAATGTTTAAATTGTATAGAGTTTCTCTTTGGGTTGATCATAACGTTTTGGTAATGGATGGTGATGATGGTAGCACAACATTGTGAACATAATTAACAGCACAGAATTATACATTTGAATGTGGTTAAAAGGGGAAATTAAGTTATAATTTGTTATCAGAGTAAAAATTTTTTTAAAAAATAGGACAACACAAACAGTGAACCCTGCTGTAAATGATGAAATATAGTTAATAGTACAATTATAAAAAATTTTATGAATTATAACAAATGGGCCACACTAATGCAAAGTGTTAATAATAGGGTGATATATGGGAATATTTTGCATTTTATGCATGATTTTTTTCTGTAAACCTACAAGTTCTCTAATAAAAAAAGAAAAGAATGAGCAATTCAACCACTGTTGTTTACAAGAGGCAACTTAGAACAAAAGAATAGGAAAAGTGTGAAAATAAAGTAGAAAATTTTTTTAAAAATTTAAAAATAAAGAAATAAGATGACTGCTGTCACCACGCCTACCACCAATAGGAGTTCTTTGAAATAATTTAATGTGCTCTTCTTACACTGATTTTGCTTTTTAATACTGAACTACAGATAGGTCAGTTGGTAAATAGGTAAATTAGTAGATCAGTAGAGATTAGATCGATAAGTAGAGATTAGACAAATAGATAACCAGGGTCCCTTGGAGAGTAGCTCATTACACATTTGGAGCAGGAGAAAATACATTTATGTTGTCACAAAACAAGGAAATCTTCAGCAGTACCTGGGAATTGTGTTAAAACTTATAGGGCAGCCAATATGAAGAGAAGGATGTTAGCTGTCCCTTAGTAACAATTGCAGATTTTAAAAATAAAAATGAAACTGCTATTACAATTATTGGAATGTGTTGTGTCTGTGAAATATTGTAAGTCCATTATTGATCTACAATAGGGACAAATAAAGAATACTGTACTAGGGAAAAATTACTCCTACCGATGTTAGAAAATTGACAAATGTCCAACTTCTCACAAAAATAGGTAAATTATTCAATTGAAAAAAGAACTGATTTATTCACTTGATTCTATACTTTCCCCCAAATTTGCGGTTCAAGTAGAAATTGACTGTCCATAATAAAAAAAGAAGTTTTAGAAAGACAAAACAACACAAAAACAAAACTTAAAACCCAAAGCAAACTAACCAACCAACCAAATAAAAAACTGAATCTGCTGAAATGATACTGTAAGAATATATAATCTTAAGTCAGAGGATATATTTCAGGAATAAACTTTATGTACACCTAAAGCATGGAAATGCTGGGGTACACCATAACTGGAAAATTGACCATGAATTTATCTAGTCTTGCACTAAAGAGGAATGCACTAGGAAATAAAGCATTCATGATTTGTGCCTGATGAGAAGGCAGGAATGAAGCCAGAGACTTCACATCAGACAACTAAGTTGGGGGAGAAGCAGGAGAATATTTTTAAATACATGAGAATGGCAAAGACAAGTTTCTTAAAGCTGGCTGAGTCCTAATTCCATGGAAGTATTAGCAGCAGCAGCTGTTTGTCCTGTAAGGGAAATTCAGGAATGGGGAATCCCTGCCTGTATCAGGGAGCAAGCTGTTATGACATGCTCTGTCTAAATATCACCTCCTATCTTTGACCTTCAATGAAAGGTCACATCCTCTAACTATGTATATTGGTGTCTTTCCATCAGTATCACTGTCCCACTGGACAAACATGCATGCAGACTTGGGTTAAGCTTGGAAGCGTCTAAACTGCCACATTGGGTATGTTCTTTATCTTAGGAATAACAGGAGTTCATTGAATGGTTTTGTCTTGGAGTCACAATTGTATTTATGTTTTGCCATTAGTGCTCTGGCTATAGTGTGACATTAGATTGTAGGAGCTGATAAGAAATATGGGGTCCTTTAGGAAGCTCTTGCAAAAGTCCTGTAAGAGACAGTGTTGGCTTGTACTAGAAATTCTAGCTAGAGCAATTAGGCAAGAAAAAGATATAAAGGCATCTGAATCAGAAAGGAAGAAGTAAAACTTTCACTATTTGCAGATGATATGATCCTATATTTATAAAGTCCCCAAAATTCTGCAACAAAGCTACTAGAACTAATAAATGAATTCAGCAAAGTGGAGAGATACAAGATCAACACATAAAAACCTCTATTTTGGGAGCAGATGTGGCTCAAGCAGTTAAGTGCTGGCTTCCCACATGAGAGGTCCCAGTTCAGTCCCTGGTGCCTCCTAAAAACAAGGACAAGCAACAAGCAAACAAATGAAAAAACCAACTCAAGGGAGTCAATGTGGCTCAGTGGTTGAGCCTAGCTTCCCACATACATGGTCCTGTGTTCAAATCCCCAGCCCCTGGTACTTTAAAAAAAATCTATGTTTTACACTATTAATGAGCAGAAGAGGAAATCAAGAAAAAAATTCCATTTACAATAGCAACTAAAAGAATCAAATATTTAGGAATAAATTTAACCAAGGATGTAAAGGACTTGTACACCAAAAACTACAAAACATGGCTTAAAGAAATCAAAGAAGACCTAAAGAAATCAAAGAAGGATATTCCATGGTCTCAATATCATTAAGATGTTAATTTTATCCAAATTGATTTACAAATTCAATGTAAAATCAAAACCACAATGAAATATCCTTTCATACCCATGGGACTTGGGAATTATCCTGAATGACATTGTAATGACAGATACAGGCCACCATATATCTTCTCATAACTTACAAAATTGTGCAAGAGAAAGTGTAAACTACAATGTAAACTATAATCCATGCTTAGTGGCAATGCTCCAAAATTTGTTCATCAATTGTAACAAATGTACCACACTAATGAAGGATGTTGTTAATGTGGGAAAATGTGGGAGTGGTAGGGAGCAGGGCATATGGGAATCACCTATATTTTTTATGTAACATTTATGTAATCTAAGGTTCTTTAAAGAAACTAAAATGTGTGTGTGTGTATATATATACACACACACACATTTCAAACATTTTAATTTATATATATATATAAAAGAAAAGAAAACTACAAGTGTTGGAGAAGATGTGGAGAAAAAAGGATCGTTTATTCACTGCTAGAGAGAATGTAGAATGGTGCAGCTGCTGTGGAAGAAAGGTTGGCGTTTTTTTTCAGAAAGCTAAATATAGAATTGCCATATCATCCAACAATCCTGCTACTAAGCATATACTCAGAAGAACTGAAGGCAGGGACACAAACAGACATTTACATACCGATGTTCATAGCGGCATTATTCACAATTGCCAAAAGATGGAAGCAACACAAGTGTCCATCAACCAATGAATAGATAAACAAAATGTGGTGTAACTTTAAGAAGGAATGAAGTCCTAATGCTTGCAACAACATGGATGAACCATGAGGACATTATGCTGAGTGAAATAAGTCAGGCACAAAAGGACAAATATTGAATGGTCTAATATGAACTAATTATAATGATTAAACTTATGGAGTTAAAACCTATGTATAGGTTATACACTGGAGATATTATAGGGGTAGAGAATGGGCAGCTGACGCTTAATGTGTGCAGAATTTTTAAAAAGGTTGATTGTAAATGTTTGGAAATGGATAAAGTGATGGTGGCACATTATTGTGAGTGTAATTAACAGCACTGATTTGTGGTTATGATTGTGGTTGAAAGGGGAGGTTTTGGGTCATATATGTCAATAGAAGGAAAGCAAAAGGATAAATCTGGACTGTATAACATAGTGAACCCAGTTGTGGATGATGACAGTGGTTAATAGTACAAATATAAGATTGTTCTTCCATGAACTAGAACAAGTGTACATCATTATTACAAGGTGTAAATAAGGTGGCATATGGGGAAAATACAACTAATGTAAACTATGGACTATAGTTAACAGTAATATTGTAATACTTTTTCATCAGTTGTAACAAAGGTACTATACCAGAGGTTCTTTTTGTTTGTTTGTTTTTAAAGGAAACCAAGTAAGAAAAGTTTGATCTATAAAAGTTTACTACAATATACAAATTTCATTTTCAGAACTCTTTTCGGAAAGCTAAGTGAGAAAGAGAGGGATACATATTAATCTCTGCCAAAACACTAAACTGGCAAGGAATCCATGAAAATTGGGGAGATTAGAGATTATGGTCTCAGGAGCATAAAAATGATCAACTACAATTTCTTGTCTTTTGTGTATTGAATATGCAGAGAAAGAAACAGTAGTAGGTGACAAGGCATATTAAGGCCTTTCCTCTGACTGTCTAGAAACAATCAGAGAAACCCATTCTCACTTGAGAAAAGACACTAACAGAGCAAGAAAGCAGCATTCAAGCACTTTTTTTAGGAGGGACTGGGGATTGAACCGGGGCCCACATACATGGGAAAAAAGTGCTCAACCACTGAGCTACACCCACTCCCCCATTCAAGCACTTTTGATGCTGAACCAGCCTAAATTCCAATATTCCCACACTCATGAAAGGATTCTTTAAGTTAATAGAATCACGCTCTTATCAACTTCTGTGTATAAGATTAAAAATTGGAATAAATTAAGGGTATCTGTTATTTTTTTAAAAAAGAAAGGAAAGAAATTGCATGGCACTTAGCAACATTTCAATTTCAGCTATTTTAACAATAGCATTATTTTTCTTTTAAACAGTGGGGAGAGGGGGATGTGATCACTTCTTCTCAGATAAATTGATGACATCACTAAAGCCCCAGCTGACCTTCATCCTTTTGAGTACTTTTTGGGAAGGTGGAATCTTCAAAAAAACATAAAAAGCGAAGACAGCAAAGGTCACAACAGGATAACTTCTTTAGGCAGAGAGTAAGTCTATATTCCATCAGTTTCCCAGCTTAGAAAAAAAGAAAAAAAATGGCAGGTTTGAGAAATAAGTTAACAATGATAATGAGGAAGGATGAGATTACTGGGGTCCAGGGGAAGCCTGCCAGAGGACAAAAAGGAAGTTCTGGGCATGGGTGGAATGGAGAAAGTCATCCAGCTGTCCATGTGGACTGTTTGCTATAGGAACCACATCCTGACGTGGACACCATGCAGTGTTCCATCAGACGCTGCTTCATAACCTCAATAGGCATCGTATTTCTGTGGCTTTTCATCACTTTGAGAGCCCTACCAGGGGTTCTTAACCTTTTTTGTTCCATGGATCCCTTTGCCAGCCAGGTGAAAATCACTGACCCCTTACTAAGTCCACACTATACTGTGTATATTTAATAAATATATCACACCTGCACCAACATGTACCTACAAGAATAATGTTTTTTTTGAATTTCAATTCAAGCTCACGGACCCCTTGTTAAGAACCCCTATACTATATCAATGCTAAGGGTCAATAATAGAGGTATATAAGGGGGTATGGGATTTTTCTTTTTGGAAAATGCTCTAAAATTGATTCTCTGACTACACTGAGTGCCACTGATCGTGCACTTTGGATGGATTGTATGGTGTGTGAATAAAATTGTAGAAAAAAAGAGAGTGGTAGCTTATGGGATGTCATCAACATGGCAATGTAAGAAATCCCCTGAAAAAAACTCCCCAGAGATTCAGTGAATATAATGACAAATTTCACTTACTTAGAATTCTAGAGGACAGAAAAGACTGGAGAAGGACTCCACAAATGCTGAATCAAAGAAAGAGATATATCAGGTAGGAAACTTCTGTGCTGAACTAGCCAGCCCTTTCCTTTCCCCCTCAATCAGTCCTGTGTGTTCTCCAGCTTGGAGTTCTCCAGAGGCAGCAGCCTGGGTCCCTCCCACTGAGTACAAAGAATATAAAGGAATTCACAGCAGTGAGTTAGAACCTCATGCATATCCAGGCACAGGGACCCATGTCCACAGAGATCCTGGGCAGAACACTAGCTGTTAGGGAGTATTGCATACAAATGGGTCCCAGGGGGAGGAAGGAAGGAAAAACTGCAGCAGAATGGTTGTCAAGTCCTACACACACTCAAGCCAATTACTGTCATCTGGATACCTTAAATGCAAAATGGACTTTTCTGGAGTGGTTCACCTTTCTGGATTGACACTTTCTGGCTCCCCAGGACAGGATACCCTAACAAGGAAGAAACAGGAGGCAAAAAAGCCTCACAGAGAAAAAAAAATATTTGAAAGGGGAGGGTTAAACTGAACTAAGACTGGAGGGTCTTAAAACTAAAACGTTTAAGGAAAATGGGACACTGAGTGAGGGAAAGAATTTGAACAAATCTTAGGAGCTGGGGAGAAAATTTGGCACAAAACCAAGCAGAACAGATAAACAGTCTTGGAAAAAGAGCAGAGGAAAGGTGAAACAACTACACAAAAAAGTACAATCTTAAAAATTGTACCACATATTCAGGGAAAGAATCAAATGAAGAAAAGCTGAGAAAATCTGATTAGTTAAACTTGGGCTATTCTAAAGTTCCAGAATAAGTTGGATCAAGCATCAAAGAAGAGCCTTAACACAAAGCCAATCAACAATAAAACCCTGGACAAGAAGGAAAAACTGACTTCAGAGTTAACTCATTAAGATAATCATATGCCTAGACATCAGCAAAAAATTACAAGTCATACTATAAAAAAGGAAAATATGACTCAGTCAAGGGAACAAATTAAAATTCAGAGAAGACACAGAATTTGAAACAACTAATAGAAGAAATTCAAACAAATTTCCTAAACCAATTCAGAAATGAAGGAAAATATGCATAAAAAGAGAAAATGGATATTAGGAAGACAATGTGTGAGAATAAAGAAGAAATTGAAAGCGTAAAAATAAATGTAATAGAAATTATGGGGATGAAAGGCATAATAGTAGAGATTAAAGATGTACTAGAGGCATACAACAATAGATTTGAGTAGGCAGAAGAAAGAATCAGCAATCTAGAAGATAAGGCAATCAAGATCATACAGTCAGAAGAACAGATAGAGAAAAGAATAGAATAAATTTGAGTGACAACTTGCAGCACAAGAACACATACATCATGGGTGTCCCAGAAGGAGAAAAGAAGGGAAAGAATATTTGAGGAAATAATGGCCAAAAATCTCCCAACTCTCATGAAAGACATAATTATTCATATCCAAGAAGTGCAATGTACTCCAAACAGAATAAATTCTAATAGACCTTCTCCAAGACACATTCTGAACAGAATGTCAAATGCCAAAGATAAAGAGGTAATTCTGAAAGCAGCAAGAGAAAATTGATTTGTCACATACAAGGATCCTCAATAAGACTAAGTGCTGATTTCTCATCAGAAACCATGGAGGCAAGAAGGCAGGGGTATGATATATTTAAGGTATTGAAAGAGCAAAACTGCAAGCCAATAATTCTCTATCCAGCAAAATTGCCCTTTAAAAATGATGGAGAGTTTACAATATTCACAGATAAACAGAAACTGAGAGAGTTTGTCAACAAAAGGTGTGCCTTATAAGAATTATTAAATCCTTATAAGGTTGAAAGGAAAAAGAGGATGGAGTAACTTGGATTAGTTTAAAGAAATGAAGATTCAGAGAATATGTATATAATTGAAGCTAAGTGGGTATCTTTTAAAATTAAAAAGTTATAGATATAGGTTGTACAATATAAACTCTAGGGTAACCACAAAGGAAGCATTTAAAATATATATAAATGGCTAAAAAGCACATGAAAAGATGCTCAACATCACTAGCTATTAGAGAAATGCAAATCAAAACTACAATGAGATATCATTTTACACCCATTAGACTGGCAGCTATTAAAAAACCAGAGGACTTCAAGTGTTGGAGAGGATGTGGAGGAAAGGGAACACTTATCCACTGCTGGTGGGA
>JAQZBX010106464.1:0-10747 GCA_029593785.1 Cabassous unicinctus
AAGGGCATATACATTAGTCAGGGTTCTTTAGGGAAACAGAATCAACAGGAGATATCTGTCAATAACATGAGATTTTATAAGAGTCTCTCACATGACCGTGGGGATGCACAACTCCACGTTCTGTGGGCAGGCTGAAAACAAGAGGTTTTGATGAAAGTCCAATGAAGGTCTTTGATGAGTTTCTGGGAGATGCTGGCTGTCCAAAGACAAGCTAGGAAATTCTCTCCAAATGCTGAAATCACCAATACTTTTAAAACATTCAAATAATTGGATAAAGCATCACTCATTGTTGAAAGCACTCTCCTTGATTGATGTAGATATAATCAGGTATCTATGCAGTAAACTCACTGTGACTAAAGTTCATAAATGTCCTTGTATTACAACTACCGAGTGCTTGCTTGATCAAACAACTGGGCATTTACCTGGCTAAGTTGACACTTTAGCCTAACCATCACAGCATGTATGAAAAACCCACAGCAATCATTGTACTCAATAGGGAAAGGTTTAAATCTTTTCTTCTTAGATTGGGAATAAGACAAGGAGGCCCACTGTCACCATTGTTATTCAACCTTGGGTTAGAAGTTTTATCTAAAACAAATAGACAGGAAAAAATAAAAGCATCCAAGTAGGAAAAGAGGAAGTAAAACTCAGTATTCATGGATGCTATGATCCTATATTACAAAAATTCTGAAATGTCTATGACAAAGCTATTTGAGTAAATAAATGAGTTCAGCAAAGTGACAAGATACATGATCAACATGTAAAAATCAATAATGTTTCTGTACCTTAGTATTGAACAATTTGAGGAGGAAATCAGGAAATAGTTTACATTTACAATAGCAATAAAAGACTCAAATACCTAAGAATCAATATAATCAAAGAAGTACAATACCTATATTCAGAAAACTACAAAACAATGCTAAAATAATAAAATACCTAAGCAAATGGAAAGATGTACTGTGTTCATGCATTGGGAGATTAAATAACATGAATATATCAATCCTACCCAACCTAATTTCTAGATTCAATGCAATATCAATCAAAATTCCAACAGCCTATTTTACAGAAATAGAAAAGGCAATTACCAAATTTATTTGGAAGGGAAAGTGCTCCCAAATAGCCAAAAACATTCTAAAAATGAAGAGTGATGTGGGAGGACATTCACTGCTTGAGCTTGAAACATATTACAAAGCTAGAGTGGTCAAAACAGCATGATACTGGCATAACGATAAACACATGGATCAGTGCAATAGAATTGAGAGTCCAGAAATAAATACTCACTTCTGCAGCCAATTAGTTTTCAACAAACCTACCAAATCCATGTTAATGGGACAAAACAGTCTCTTCAACAAATGGCACTGGAAGAACTTGATATCCATAAGCAAAAGAATGAAAGAGAATGCCTATCTCACTCCCAGTACAAGAATCAAATCAAAATGGATCAAAAACCTAAATGCAAAAGCTAGTACTATAAAACTACTAGAAGAAAATGTAGGGAAACATATTAAAGATCTTCTGATAGGTGATGTTTTCTTGGAGCTGACACCCAAAGCACAAGTAATAAAAGGAAAAATAGATAAATGGACCTCCTCAAAATTAAACACTATTGTACCTCAAAGGACATTGTCAATGGGTTAAAAGGCAGTGAATTCAATGGGAGAAAATATTTGGAAATCACATACCCAATAAAAGTTTAATATCCATAATATAAAAAGAGATAATATACCTCAAGAAGAAAAGGAGAAATGACAAGATTTTAAAATGAGCAAATATCTTGAATAGACATTTATCCAAAGAAGAAATACAAATGATGAAGAGACAAATGAAAAAAAAGTTCAGCATCACTAGTGATTAGGGAAATGAAAATCAAAGCTACAAAGAGACACCATTTCACACCTATTAGAATGGCCACTATTAAAAAGACAGAGAACTACAAGTATTGGAGAGGATGTGGAGAGATAAGAACACTTAATCAATGTTGATGTAAATGTAGAATGGTACAGCCAGTTAAGCCAAGGGTAATACAGTAGCCCCCAAGACACCATCTCTCCTCTCTACCTCCATCCTAGGCTGGATCTGGAATACTGAGACCCAGGGTCTTCCAAGTTTCAGGCTATCCTTGCCCCATACCCTGGTGACTCCATCCAGAGCCAGGTATATGCATGAAAGAGCAGAGGGTTTGTGGGCACAAGAACAGAACACTATACTATGCTTCTATTTCATTTCTTGGTAATACTTTTCTGGCTATTACATCCTATGTTATAAATCTGGGTACCTCAAGCTTTCTATCCCTCAAAGGGATTCCATTATTTGAACTGGCAAAATAAATCTTAGCTAGAAAAAAATTTCTGTCTTGCCCCATAGCTGTAGGGAAGCATATTCAATTCTGCCTGATAAAACTGTCTTTTTGATGTCATTCCTAGTAAAGGAGTCCTGTGAGTCACCTGGACTTCAATGTGGGCATTAGATACTGTGAAGGAAACCTTCAGGCTTCAACTCATTTTCATTCTCAATGGTCATCTAACCTACTAACTCGAAGCCCTGGTAATAATATTTAAAGTAATATTGTTTGGGAAAGTTAAATACTTTCTTCGTATTGTGCATGCAGAGAGGTAAACAAAAATTATGACTATTTTAGATATGCTATTTATTTAACTTGAGTTCCAAGGTTTTTCTCATTAAAATGTATATATGGTAATTTCTGAATAGCTGCAGAGGTTTGTCCCCATGGAAAAACACATGTGATTAGGGAAGGGACTCTGTGATTCACTCAGCATCACTCTGATGCTCAACAGCCTTGGAGATATGGCTGTGCTGGTTAGGCCCTCAATGGGAACAGAAGCTGACAAGTGTACAGAGAAGCTGAAAAGGAGGTAGACCTCCCGTACAGATTCTCTGGTCAATGTTCATATTGATTTGATGTTTTTATTGTGAAGCTCATGTGACCATGTTACCCAGTGGCCATCAGTCAAAAGTGGACAGGTTGAAAGGGTCTCCTGTTCTCAGGTCTCTTCATAGATATCTATGTTTACTCAATAAGTAGAAGGGAACAGATATTTGTAAAGCTTTGTAGATTAACCCATGTCTTTGCTGACTTCTTCCCTTGAACCAAATTAGGTTCTGTTCTGTCAAAGCAGAACACAAAAAAACCACCAACCCTCACGTAGAAGCCAAGCAGAAGGGCCCACACTGACCACATCAAGAGATCTGAAACCTAGAGCTGTTGGAGGGTAGCTTTTCCTGAGGAAAAGCAGCCCCAGGATACCTCAGGCCACCTCACTCCCTCCCTTCCCTTGGCCCAACAGTCACTGTTGGGACAAATTCTTTCTGCCAGAAATAAATGTAACCCCTTCCCATGGGGAATCAAGTCCAGTGGGGCCCTGATGCCCACCAAGCAGAGCCTAAGCAAGGGCAACACTGAGCTGGTGCATGACTGCCTTGGCCAGCTTTCTTTCTGGTTGATCAAGCAGTCTCAGTGTAAACAGAAGATTCCCTGTCAGAGACTGAGATATACTCCTGCCCTAAATGTGGGCCTCTGCTGGGTCACTCTCACTGCACTCTAGGCCAGTGGAAGCCCTAAGATACAGTAAAAACTCATTCTCTGCCATATCAGATTGCACTAGATTTATTACATGTTTCTATATGATGTCACTGCTCTCAGGAGCCTCCCAGCTGTGTAGCTGAAATGCCTCAGTTACCAGTGCCTTATTCAGTGTCCTGACCTACCTTTGAAATCTGGCACTTCTGTCTTTGAGGGGAAAGCAAAGCCATACCTGTGATTCATTTAACAAACCCATCTGTGGATGGCTGTGTCCTGTCATCAAGGGCCTGGGCTCTCTGGAGCCAGGGATTATGCTCTTCCCCTCAGCTGTTCTGAAAAGGTCACCATGTGTGTCCGGGTGATACCTGAAGCCCTGGGGAAATGGAGGATAACTAAGTAATATCCAAAAGTGAAAACAGTGTATCATCCCACAATTGATCTGGACCACCACACTCTAGATGAAGCCAAGGAATGATATTCAAAGTCCTTAACAAGATAGTGGCTGGAAGCTGGAGCAGGGCCCTGGAGGCACAGGGCAGTGCCTGGTGTTAACCCCTTAAGTCCATATCAAAAGGAAGCCCAGGGAGGACTCTCAGGTGAGCTCAGGGCAGGGACTCTACCACCTGGACTGGAAGGGATGCAATGTTTAATTGGAATGCTGTGCCATGCATGACTGTGGGCCATCAGTCTTAATGACCACCTCCTTCCCCCACCCCTGACATGTCACATTTTTCAACTCTCCACAGCAGTCAGATTCTTACCCTCTGCACATAACCACAGTGCAAGACTTTGGGCAAAGTCCACCGCCATCCCAGTGGTTGTGAGTTCTAAGGTCTTGGGGCTGGGTGTCTCTTTCAGGATATATCAGTAACAACACAACTGAGTGTGTAAACTGGTAAACTCCCCAGACAATGGGCCTGAGAACTAAATGGCCACAGTGTCATCTTGGCCAGTGAGGAAAAGTGTGAGTTTTCCTTCCATGGGAAGTAATAAGACTCTGATCAAGACACCAGAGCTCACTGTGAATCATCAGGAACTGGTCAGAGGGGAAGTGGCCTCCAAGGACCTGAAAGAGAGGCTGGCAGCCTTCTGAGGAATTTCTGGATTAAAACAAATTGTGCAAGGAATTGCAGGGATGCTAGAAATGCCAGTTTACAAGGAATGATAAAATTTATGAAATGAGGTCAGTGTGGCTTTGGAAGCTGCATCACAAATGTTCCCCCAGAATCAATGTAACAGAACAAGGAATTTTGAGTTCAGAGACCAGGATCCCAGAAGGATTCAAATCTCAGAGAAAGGATGGACCAGGGAGCCCCTAAAAGGTGATTGATGATGCACACTTCTGCCTACCCTGTGGTCATTTGCTAACAATCTTCTGGTCTTTTACTTCGCACATTGTAAGTTTTGATATTTTTACATTTCCCTTACCCCACTTATAGCTGGTGCAATTCCAGAGTTCATCTTGAAAGCTATGAGTTCTTAACTGGTGGTCATAGAAACCTCTGCATGAGGAGCAGAACTCATTCCTGCTTCCTTCAATGCTTTAGAGAGGAAGACACTGTCCTAGGTCAGGAATGGTCCTTGTTAATATGATTTTTACAGACACCACATTTCCTATGCCTTGTGAAAACCCATTCAAACTTAAATTCCTGGAGTTTTGATGGCCTTTATCAGTTATGCACTACACTGGCATGTGGTAGATGTTCCATAAGTATTTGGAGGATGAGGGGGGAATTTTTAATCCATTTTCCTGCCGCAGATTTCCCTGGCCATCATTGCACCTCAAACTGTAGTTTGAGTGCAAAATGCTGTCTTATTCTTTGCAAGTGACAGGTGGGTCTCTTCTTCCCACCAATGCTATTCTGCTGATGGGTAGTTGTACAGCCTAGTCCCCACCCACTTGTAGCTGAGCAACCATGACTGAGGTTCCAGGAAGAATTCTGAGCCAGTTTCTCACTATACCTCATTATCTTGACCATTGATTGTGGGGTGGGAGCAGGCAGGGATGGGGTAGGATGACTTAGAAATGGTGGTAATGGAGATGGATGTTCTCAAAGGCTTCCTCTGAGATCCCATCTTCCACTTTCTTCCCAAGGTGCCCTGGGCACCATCTAGAGCTGTCTTTGACATTTTTTCCCTTACAGGAGAAAGCCCTTAGATCAGCCTTATAGTGGAAACCATCAGATGTGTGGGACAAAAGGTTCAGCGTTGCCCTTCCTCAGTCAGAGACCCCCACCCAACTTTCCCCACTGCTCAGTAAAGAACAATGTCCACACCCCTTCTCAGTTGGTCATGAAGGTCCTGCTTGACTGTTGCCACAGTGATGACTCCATATAAAGCTCTCTGCCCCCTGCCAGCGATGAGGAAGCTGTGAACATAATGGACCAACCAGGCTTACAACCTCCTAGAAAACCAGCTCCTGCCCAAGGTGGATCCATCCTTCATGTCCTTTACAACAGGCAAGGCTTCCCCAGCTCAGGTACACTGGGAGTGGAAGGTTCTGTGGGAATACCCAGGAAGGATAAAAATATTTGTCCAGCCTTCATTCACTGATCTGTGACCCCTATCTTACCTTTCGGTGTCTCTTGTTAAATGGCCAGAGTCTTCTGTGGTAGAGGTTGAACCATTTCCTGCAACTTTGAAAAAGCCTCTCACTGCCAGTTTTACTGAGGTAAGAGCCTTGGGAAACAACAAGAAAACATCTTGTTCTCCCAAGCATCCTGCCCAAGTGAGCTGGGCTGGGGGCTATCTCTAGAATGTGGGTGTCTGGTTACCAAGGTTCCAAGTTCTGTTGGGTTATATCTCTAAGGAAGTGAGGTTTCTTCTTGGGGTCCCATTATCTGCCCCACTTCCTTGGATAAAACCTCTCCTAAAGCTGATGCCTCTTCAGCCTCTTCTCTCATGCCTTCAATTTACACAAACACCTCCCTCCCTGCAGAACCTGGGAAAGGCCTGGGAAATTCAGGATTCCAATATTGAGGAAATAGGGCTGGCTTCCGACCTATCTCATTTTTCTGCCTTATCCATGAATTTGGGCCTCCCAAGTCTCCTCACCAAAACCATAAGGATCATTCTAAGCTCCACATCCTAGGGACTTTAGCAGATGTATATGGAATAATATCTATAAAACTCATGACCTAATGTGAAAGATCACTAATACATGTACTTTAGAGATGGAAGAATTACATGAAGGAATAGGAAGCAGCAGGGAGTTCAACTCAATACAAGGCTGGTTCTCGATGGTAGGATTATGGGAAATTAACTTATCTTCTTGGGTTCATTTCCCAGCCCCCAAAATAATGGACTTGAAATTCAATGAAAAACAGATATCACCATCTGAATCAAAACCATTCAATGGATACCCATTATATTTAGAATCAGATTAAATGCCTCCATTTAGTTTATATAGTCAAAAGCTACCAAATAACTTCCAAGGATCTCTGCCTCCTGGTATACAGGGCCTTGTCTAATCTCTTCCTCTTATGTGTGAACTGGACTTGGTGTCTCTCTTCTTATCAATAGAATATGGCTACACCTGTAATTTCTGTCTTGCTAGTTCTCTTTTACTGTCTATCCATCTCTCTATATATATCTATCTCTAAATCTATACCTTTCTCTTATATCTCATGCTAGGGAAACAGGTTATGATGTGTAGAGGCCCATATTGTAAAGAACTGAGGGAGGGCCCAGAAAACAGAAAGAAAGAAATTCAAGCCCTCAGTCCAAACAGAATCCTGCTAATAACATATGAGTGCCTTTGGAGTCAGGCCCTTCCAAGGTTAAGCCTCAGTTGGGACTACTTCTCAGTCTTGGAAGAAAAATTGTATCAAAATCACACAGCTTAGCCTTGTCTGAATTCTTTGTCACAGAAACTGTGCAATAAGAAACATTTGTTGTTGTAAGCCACTAAATTTTGGCATAGTGCTGTCACATACTAATAGATAAGTAATATAATGTGTCAAGCCCCAGGATCTGTCCCTCTCCACCTCTCTTCCCAAGCTCCATCTATCTACAGTGGCCTCCTTTCTAACCTCCTCTCAGGCCAAACTCACTTCAGACTCAGAGTCTGCAAACTTGTGCCTTCTCCTGGCACACTGTTCACAGACTTGTGCAGGGTTGGCTCCTGTTTCTCATTCTGATTGCAGCATAAATGTCACCTCAGTGATTCCTTTCAGGCCCACCCGCCTAGTGATTCCCAGCCCCCCTCTTGCAGCACCCTACTTTATTTTCACTGTTACACTTGCTCTTCTATTTCACATGTATTTGTTTAATTTTATTCCGTATCTACCTCCAGACTCTGAGCTTCTGGAAAGCTGTGAGAAAGTTGATCATTTTCAGCACTGGACCCAGGGCCCAAGCCAGCACCTGGACCTGATGAGTCTCAGGGCATAGTTGCTACATGAATAAATTAGATGATCACTGAGCACTTCTACCAGATGCACCTCAGCTTATATTTTGTAAATTAATGCCAAACTCCCAACAACTTTAAATATTAGTAAAGTCTATCTGACAACAGAAGTTAAGACCAGCTACAGAATGGAAAAATAAATTGACAATAGTATCACCTAGAAACTAATAGTATCCAGAAGAGTTAGAAAATAATATATCTATCAACCCAAAAACAAAAATAAATTGAACAAAAATATAGACAAAAGGAATATGACCAGACAATTCAGATTAGTAACATCATGTGGTAAATAATTATAAACTGCATCATAAACAATAAATGAAATTCAAATAAATAACCAATTTAACTTCACATATAAATTTTTTTCTTAAATCAATCTCTACCTAGTGAGACCACAATATGTAAAAATGTAGAGTCTCCTAGGCTATATTATATGTGTCCAAATGGAGATTTTCAAGGAATTATTAGAGTCAAAATGAAATGTACAGGGAAGCAGATGTGGCTCAAATAATTTTGCTTCCATCTACCTTATGGGAGGCCCTGGGTTTGTTTCCCAGGGCCTTCTGGTGAGGGCAAGGTGGCCCATGCTAACACTGAGCTGATGGTCCACACTCATGGAGAACTGATGGCCCATGCCCATGGAGAGCTGGTGCAGCAAGATTATGCAGCAAAGGGAGACAAGCAGACAAAGATGAAATGTGCAGTGAATGGACACAGAGAGCAGGCAGTGAGCACAAGTGGCAAGGGGGTGGGAATAAATAAATAAATAAATATTTTTAAAAATGCAATGTGCAGATACAGACAGTATATTGACAGATGCACATATTTTGTGAACTTATAATAAAATCTATATTGTTAAAATACACAAAGTTTGCTACTGAAATTTTGTAAATGATTGTAAATGGCAAAAAGATCAAAGGTGATTGGGTCCACTTGATTTGATTAGAGTGTCCCATCACACAAAGCTTGAACAACATAAATGCCTGCCTGGGAAGGAAACACCCCTCATATATCCTTCCTCACTGATCCTGGAAGCTGCATTTCTTACAGCAGAGTTTGCCCAGCATCCACCAACCTGAAATCTGCTGGTAGACAGAACTATCACAGGTGGATTTCTGGTTGGTTTGCATTTTGGGCCTCAGTTTATACATCAGATAAAGAGTACAGACAGTGAAATATATAGTAGTGTGGCTTTAGGTGTTGGATTATGGAGTCTTTAATTTGTAATAGTATTTATTTGGACATTGATGCAAAAATTATGTGATTCTAAATGCTAAGTAATACATGAAGATTCAAATTTTCAAGGAAATCCATCTAAGTAAATTTGAGTGGGACTATAAATGAACAGTGATAGAAGCCTGGTTTGTGCCAAAGACATTTAAATAATAAATAATTCATTTGTTCATCTTCAGTTCAGACATATCCATATCATATTTATTAGAAAGCAATGAAAAAGTTGCAGGATAAAGGTAAACTAATAATCATAACATTCTATATCTCCTACTGTAAAGTTCCCAATACAATAACAGAGAAAAGGATTTTTTCAATGTTAATTGGTTATTGGTAAATACCTCCTCTTATGCCAAATGTGACAATTGAATTTTGAAGAGAAAAAATACTTTAATCTAGGTTTTCAACTGTGGTTGCCACAAAATTAGAAATAATTTCTCAGAATCTTATATTCCTTGTACTTCTGGAGAAATGTTGGCTTTCTTTTTCTTAATGCTGTCTATTGAGATAAACCTTCACAGTGTCTGAAAAAGCAGGCACTCAAGTATGCTAATCTAAATTCACTATAAGGTACATGTCTTGATTAACACAGGATCCTATTCAAGGGGAAAGTAATCATGCCAGAAGAGGGTCAATGTCTCAGAAAGGGCCATCACTTTGTGAGAAGAACAGAATGGGTGTGGGAATAACTCCTTATCCCATTGGGAAAGATGCATGAGGGAATTTTTCTCTACCTACATGAAATATGTATTTTTTCCTTGTGTTTTGGGAAATATAACAATTACTACCTGGGAATTTGAAAATGAAGCACCATTGAGATTAGGCAGATGGCAGGTCTGTTGAGGTAATACACTTAACTTCAGTTCCACAGACTCCTTAAGCCCAGATCATGAAGACATGACAGAAGTGACCAGGGGGCAGGGGACTTCCCAACCAGAGGATGAGGTTGCCAGTATAAGTGGAGGCTTGGCATTCTCAGGAACCAGAGGGACTACATGGACCATATAAAGTGGGTTTGAACATGGAAAGATCTCTGTCCATAATCCAGGATTCTCTGCCCATCCAAGACTGACCTGGTTTATGACCTTTTGAGGCTCTGAATCATCAGAGAATTTGAAAATGTGGGACAACTTCACTCCCTATTGTCTTGTCCATCCAGGTGATTGTCCCACAATGAAGCTGCCCATGAATTTCCTTTACCCCCTTAAGGGACCAACCTTTTGCTCTATTTCCTGAGTGATACCACACCTGTTTCTCTCCCACATTTAACATTGCCCTGCTTAGAAACCAGCCAATCAAGGTAGAGTAACTGCTGTCAGTAACTGACGACAAAATTAATTAACCACATAATGGGATTTTCCCATTCCCACTGCAGACTCAGTTTAGTAGTTGAATGAACTTCACTGAACTTTAGCTCATTATAAGAGTAAATTAAATGCCTCTGGGTGGGATATAGATGCCATTTTCTCTACATGCATGATGTATGACCAAGCATGAAGCTTTCCCTGTTAAACAGGTAATGCTGTAGAGCATGTGCAAGCTGCAGTCCCTCCCACCTGTCAGTCTCC
>JAQZBX010106465.1:0-10747 GCA_029593785.1 Cabassous unicinctus
ACACAAATAATAAGCATCAACATGTCACTGCCAACAAAATCACCAATCACGCTCTTTCATCAGACTAATACCATCTGAATTTATCCCTAATTCTGTGTCATCTCTTCTCCCCTGTTTTCTAGTTTGTATTAAATTTATTGAAAAGATAGAGTGTCACAGGGAGGAGGAATGGGTACTGGGATAGATATGAAACTGTTGTAAAATATTTGAAATACTTCAGATGTATACTACAAAGTTAATGAATTATTCCATACAAAAGTGTAAGTGTGAAAATAATGAAAGACAAAATAAAAGCTCATGGGGAAAAAAAATATTTATTTAATTAGCTGTCGAGAAAATGTCAAAATGTGAATAAGAAATAAAAGTGAAAAATTTGATGAATGAAGATGCCAAAAATATTTTAATTCATATATTGTAGACTTTTGATAGCTGCAGTACACAGTTTATGTTTCCTATGGAACTTTATATATAAGGTGATAAACAACTTGGGCACTATTAAGAATAGAAAAAATGTAGCCATTAGATAAATCGCCTATTAAAATTTCCAAGTTATGCAGCAGCTCTAAACTGGATGTTCTTGAGAGAGGAATAAGCCTAGAAATTTTACATGGTAGATGAGAAGGTTAGTGATTGTTCAGTATTATTATGAGAAATTTTTTACTGTTTGAATTCATGGAAGTTGGTTAGAATCTCAGATTTTGCTAGTTATGTGATAGTAAAACAAAATAAAAATAGAAATGATTCATGATCAATAAATTTAAGCTGCTGTACATGAGAGAAATTTTATGGTTAATTTATTGATTTTGAGATTACCTTAAGCAGAAAACCATTATGGCTTTAACATTAAAAAAACTTCATATCAATGATGTTTTATTCCTCTCACCAATGTTTTATAGATTATGACTACAGTAAGGACAAACCTCACAAATGTGACTGAATTTGCACTCATGGGATTTCCTGCAGGTCAAAATACGTGTATTTTGCATTCAGTGCTCTTCTCAATTACTTTCTTGTGGGCCCTGATGGGGAATGTCTTCATTATCATGATCACAGCTTTAGACCAGGACCTTCAAACCCCCATGTACTTCTTCCTGAAGAATTTATCTTTCCTGGATCTCTGCCTCATTTCAGTCATAATCCCCAAACCCATTTTCAACTTCTTGACCCACAACAGCTCCATCTCCTTTCTTGGCTATGTCACCCAAGTCTTTTGGGCCTTTTTTTTTCTTTTTTTGCCAATTTCAGAGCTCTTCCTTCTCACGGCAATGTCTGTTGACCGTTATGCTGCCATCTGCCATCCTCTGCACTATGAAGTCATCATGAATATGGATATGTGTATGCAGATGGCGGCTGTTTCTTGGCTGGGTGGGGGTCTGATCACCATGATGCACATAGCTGGTACCTTCTCCTTATCTTTCTGTGTGTCCAACGTGGTGCATCAGTTCTTCTGTGACATTTCCCAGTTGTTAGCTATTTCTTGTCCAGAAAATTTAATGAGAGAAATTGTGCCCATTCTCATTACCATGGTTTTAGAGTTCTGCTGTTTTAGTTTCATTGTCATTTCCTATGTGTACATCTTTTTGACTGTCAAGAAGATTCTATCAACAGAAGGCCAAACAAAGCCTACTCCACTTGCCTTCCACATCTGGTGGTAGTTGTATTATTTCTCTCTACTGGCTTCACTGCTTATCTAAAGCCAACTTCAACATCCCCTTCTATTTCTGACCTTGTAATATCTGTATTCTACACTATTTTACCACCAACCTTGAATCCCATCATATATAGCCTAAGAAACAAGGCCATGAAGATGACTCTGAGCATGCTGATGGAGGGGAAACTCATCAAAAAGTTAATGTATCATATTTCATTTCAATAGCAAATATCATATGCAGATATTCAACGTTTTTCATTTTCTTCTAACTTTTACAAGTAAATATTTAAAATGAAAAAAAAAAGAGCAAATCCTTTATTAGAAATTGTCCTTGCACAAAAAAATCACTCTTCTCCATTATTAGGTAATCTTCTAAAATTCCTAAAATTTTCAATCCATTTTCCAAGCCCATTATGAAGTGACATTCATAATTATAACTCTAGTTATTTTAATGTTATGTATGGAAACCTGTTTGCTTGGAAATCACTACCACTCATTACCAAAATTCACCAAAACATACAAAAACAACAAACAAAAAACTACCCCCAACTCTGCTATCTAATGATCTTACCCCCTAATTCAAGTAACTAAAATCTTGCAGAATATTTTGGTATATTCTTATTATTCATTCTCTATAATAAATTGCTAATTTAGACACACCATAGGAATTGTCAATTCAAAACAATGTGGTGATCTCACCCACCAAATTTTACTTATAAGAAACTGTCTTTCATTCTATATTCATTTAGGGGTTTCAGTCAAATGAGAAATGAAAAAGGCAGGTTGAATTTTTTTAAGAGAAAATTATCAGGATCCCAAGGGCATTGTGCAGTTATTCTTTGAGTCCAATATTGAGGTGAATATTAATTTGGGTGACGGTTTATTTTTGTCACAGAATGATTCTATTCCTTTGATGAACTATTTACAAATATTAAAAATAAAAATCCCCTATTTTATTTTTTAAATATAACTAGTATTATTTTCTATATTGGCTTAATTATATCTATTATTGGGGATTCCCCTTAGTCTTCAAAACTTACTTTTGATAGCTGGTGACAGTTGATGAGAGCCTTTCTACTAGGTATCACACAGATTCCATTCTTTTTTCCACTATTATATATGCATTATATTCTTGTATTACATAAAATATTATGTTGAAATAAACACAGAACTGTGTGAAAATATGTAGTATCCAGAAACATGGATACAATAACTTCCAAAGTTCTCAATCAATGTTTATGGAATATTATGAAATGTAGAGCTCTCTTTAGTTATGGCTTGTTTATCCAGTAAATATCTGGGTACACATAATTATTCCTCCAGAGCATTCATAATTTTAATATGTTTTAGGTCTATATGAATGTTCCTTAAAAATAATGAATATATGGTTTCCATAAAGACTGAGTCTATTTAAACTCTGTATGTTTTATGCCAATATGGTCAACGTGGAGCACTTTTTAAATATTGTGATATAATATAAGATAGTTTTAATTTATCTTTTGTTCACTATGCAGAAGAACATGTCCATTTTCTGTATTTTTATTCTTTAGTATAAATCACCTGTTCACATATGGTATTAATTTACCTGTTGTGTCATAATATTGTGGTTAATTTGTATGTGCTTTTATGTGTTATAGAAACTATTGTCTAATACACATAAATATTTTCTATTTCTAGTTGCACCTTTGATTATGGTTTTGTTATTGTTTAATTGACAAAACTTTTAATAATTATGCAATGAAATCTTTCAAACTCTTTCCTTGCTATTTTGAGTACGTCAAATTGATGTTATGAATTCATCACATTCAATACACATTCTTTATGACTTTTTCATTTTATACAAATAGATTTGTTTATCTAGATTCAGATGAAAATTTTAAAGAGTTTGCTTCTCCTTAAATCTTAAAGCAAAGCAGGAAATATTTTACTGAATGTTGAAAAAAGTTATCAAACAAGTCCCTTCTTTTTAGTATGAATTAATACAAACAGCAAATTTCCTTCTTTTGATAAAAGGTGAAAATATTATGTTTTATTATGACAAATCACACACATATCACAAAGGACAAATCAGCATAAGTAGGAAGTTGGCATTATTCTAAACCATTTGCTGCTTTATTCTTAATCTTCTCCATTAAACAATATCTTACACAGAGAATTTCAAGACAGCACATGATTTGAATTTCTAGGGTTTAAACTGACTATTCAGTCTGTATTTTTTGTTTCATAAATCAGGTGATAATTCAATCCTCTGTCAGCATTTTAAAATAGGCATTACACCTATTATGTCAATAATGAATGTGCAGGTAATGGGCCAGCAATAAATGCTGATGATCATTGGTCAATTGACAGTCAATGAAAATACTTGTGCTTTTTACTAAATAGTCCTATACAGATTTATTCATTTAAGCTTTATGTGATATTAAATGATGTTTTTCAGACATGAATCTTTCATAACAAATTAAAAACAAATATACCTGGGAAACCTTTTAGCAAAAAAACAAATGCCCAGAAAATTAGAGCATCATAGCATCATGTGCTACAAAGGAATTCCCTGGCAAAAGTGCAATTTTGCCCTTCTGAGGATAGATGGCACTAACTGTCTAATATTTAATTGCTGTGCAGTGAAGAAAAAATTCTCATTTGCCTCCATGATGCTTTGAAGCTGTATGGACCTCACAAAGACATTCTCTCAAAGTTAGTCCATTCCTGTGGTTATGAACCGATTTGTAAGTAGGACCTTTTGATGAGGGGTGAACCACTTCATCCAGGATGGGTATTAATTCTATTACTGAAGTCCTTTATAAATGGAATAAATACAATAAAAGATAGGAAGCTACAGGACCAAGAAGCTGAAATCAATGGAACCCAGAAGAAAAGGAAGTGACCAGCAGAAGACGTCATGTTTGTTGGATGTTTTGCAGAGATATCAAGGATTGCTGGCAGCCTGAATTCAAGAAAAAAAAACAAAACATTGCCTGATGATGCCCTCATTTTTACATTTTTCTTATCCTCAAAATTGTGAGCTAATAAATTCCCACTTTTAAGCCAACTCATTTCATGTCACCTGCTTTCTGCAGCCTAGCAAATTAAACTGTTTTTAGAATCAGGTCAGTGAGATGCTTTTATTGCAAATACCAAAATTGTGGAAACAGCTTTGGAATTGAGTAAAAGGTACGGATTGGAATAATCTTGTGGTGCTAAATAGAAAATGCTTAGATTGCTTTGAAGACACTGTTGGTAGAAATATGGACACTAAAGTTACTTCTTATGAGGCCTTACACAGAAATGATGAATGTGTCATTGGAAACTGGGGGAAAAAAGGAGCCTTTATTTTAAAGTGTCAGAGAATTTGTTAAATTGAGTTCTGGTGTTGGATAGAAGGCAGAATTTGAAACTGATCATCTTGTATATTTAGCTGAAAAGATTTCCAAGCTAACTGTGAAAAATTAAGGCTGGTTTCTCCTTGCACCTTACAGTAAAATGTAGAAGGAAATAGAAGCTGAGAACTTTCCTCCTAGGCACAAAGAATCCAAAATTGTTGTATTGGAAAATTCTGAGTTTCTGCAAAGTCGTTCCCCAGAATGTAGTTCTCCATGTCAGGCTTAACTGAACATAGAACCAGTCATTCCTTTCAGTGCAAGTCAGTATTGGAAATGCAGCTTTCCAAAAAGGATTTGTGTAAAAGTCTTTTGTCTGATGGTTTAAACCCCTGAGTACTACATGTGAAACCAATAAAATTTTTGTGAGATCTGTACGAATGGAACTACTGTCAACCTGGATTTAAAATGACAGAAAAGGAACATATTTAAGGTAAAATGACTTACAATGCAGAACTATGGAAGCTAAGGTCTGGACCAAACACAATTTTTATGGGCAAAGAGTGTGAACCCACCCATGTGTGAGTAAAGGCTGAGTATGCCAGGGAACTTGGAGATGGCAGGCCTTCTGCCTTTTTGTTCACAAAGAGTGTTACTGTCCAGCTTTCTCAGATGCCTGGGGCATCTTGGAGAGTCTGGCTGCCACCCCAATATATGATGTGGTTGGAGCCTAGGCCTGGCCGCCATCCAGATGCTTTATGAAGGTGGAAATTTCAATACCAGAAAGAGTGGCAGAAATTCCCTGTGTGTTATTTCTGAGTTTAAGCCTTTGGGTGAAAAGGAACAGAGATAAAACAATTGTCATCCATGTGCTACTTGATTTTACCAGCAATTTGTTTTCTAATGGGAAGAGAGCAGAAAGAAGACTACTCTTTAAGGAAGGATTTTCTCAGTATATGAATGTCAGACTTAATATTACCAATCTCTATTAATGCTTAGTAATAATTTCACCAGGAACTACTCAAAAGACTTTGAGTACTTTAATATGCTTTATGACAGATACTTTAGTGAGCATTGTTTTTCTTATAATCTATTTTTAATAATTTCAGACCCAGAAGTGTAGGTCTGAGAGGGGAAAAAATTAAAAACTTTAATAGCAAGAACTTCTGTAAAGATTAAATATCTATTTTAATATAACTAAGAAATGTGTCTCTTTAGTCTAAGTTACAGAAAAAATAATTTTACATAATTTCTGAAACATTGCCTCAGAAAAGATTTACTTAAGTGGGTTGATTGTTAGCTTAGAATTGTTGTTCATGAATGCATCAGCCTTTCAAAAAATTATTTACATAACTGTTTTTTTAATGTAACTGAGTAGTTATTTAATTAATTAATTAATTAAATTTTTTGAAAGATACTTAGATTATACAAATATCACATAGATTATACAAATATCACATAAAAAATAAAGGGGATTCCCATATGCTCCCCAGACCTCCCACATGTCCCACATTAACAGCATCCTTCATTAGTGAGGTACATTCATGGCACATTTTGCAGCATTGCCACTAAGTGTAGATTAAAGTTTACATTTTAGTGTACACTCTCTCTCACCCAATTTTGTACGTTATGGCAAGATTTATAGTGGCTTGTACCTGTCATTGCAATGTCATTCAGGACAATTCCAAAGTACCCAAAATGGCCCCATATTATGCTTGTTTTTCAGTCTCCCTCCCCTGAGAACATCCAGTGGCCACTGCCTCCACATCAATGATATAATTTCTTCCATTGCTAGAATCACATTAAGTCTATGGCAGAATACTAGTAGTGTATTTTAGTCCACAGTTCATTCCTGCATCCTGCGGGTTCTGGGATGGTGATGTCCACTCCACCTGTAATTGAAAGGGGGTTTTGATTCCATAGGATACATGAATGGGACTTTCTTTCTTGCAGTTGTAGGCTTTCTTGGTTCCTAGGTTTGGTGGTTGTTAATCATCACCACCATGTTAGTTGTCTTAGGTGAGACCAATGAACTGGAGAGTAGGTGTTGCAACTCCATTGAGACACAGGGCCTAGCTGGCACATGGACAGCCTAAAGATTTAAATCTCTTGAACATACACCTACCAACTCTAGTACTAATTACAGCTTCAAATAGAAGGGCAGAAGAGCCATGTGTAGGGAACCCACAACTGAGTTCAACTCTCTCACTCTGGGGAGCATAAATTCCAAAGTAAGGCCCAATGGCAAGGTACCAAACTCCTGAGCTGCCTGCACTATCATTTCTAGATGTCTCCAGAGCCCTTAGGAGCCCCACTAATTGGGGTAGTATCTACTTTGGCAGTCAATGAGATCCTACTGAGATGTGCATGAGCCTTACCTCTGGAGTGACTTCCTGACTCACTTTGAAGTTTCTTATTCATATAAACTCATTTGTCTTTACTTTTTTCCCCTTTTGGTCAAGATCTTTTTCCAGTTGTATTGATAGTTAGTGCTTGGGAATAATCCCTCATTGCCAGGGAGGCTTATCCCCAGGAGTCATGTCCCATGCTGGGGTGAAGTTAATGTATTTATATGCTGAGTTTGGCTTAGAGAGAGGTCAATTTTGAGCAACAAGGAGGTTCCCAGATGGCAACTTTTAGGCACCTTATAATACTAGTCTAAGTTTCAATTTCTAGATTAGAAGTTCATATGCACAACCATCTATATCAAGGCCCCATCAATGGACCATCCTCCTTCACTAGTCATTGCCCCTGTACTCAGGATATTCTTGATATTCCATTAGAGAATGTGGTAGAGCTCCCCAGGAGGGAATTTGATATTCCTTCAGTTATTGTGTGAATCTCCAACAATTGTGACAATGCCCCATGAACATATGAACATATTTATATGCCTTAGATGTATGCCTGGGTGAACTTCCTCACATGTATCCCTCATCACTGACACCCCACACTAATGACCCTCCCCTGCCACAGGGGTAACCCTTCTGTGATCCAAAACTTCTTCAAACATTAAGCCAACAAAATATCCAAATACAATTAATAAGTAAATGAAATAATAATAATAGTTTTAAAAATAAGAAATAAAATACAAAAATTAAAACAAAATAAAAATAAATTCATAAAAATTTAGGATAATAAAAAGGAAAAAATATGTAAATTTTTTGATGTTTGCCTTTTATGACTGTATGATCTGTTGTCATATATGTACAGTGACATTTTCTTCTGTTTATTCCCCCAGTGTCTTTTTCTTTTTGTTCTCAAAGTAATTTTAGTTTACAGAAAAGTCACGTACCAAATACAGGGGACTCCCATATCCCCAACATCCTTCCGCTTTCCCCCTTACCCTATTAATAACATTTTATATGTGGATGGTATGTTTGTTACAACTGATGTACAAATATTGAAACACAACTACCAACCATGGTAAATGGTTTGCATTTTGGAACATGCACATTTATAAACTTTGATGCAATTCAATACGGCTTGTATCCATCATAGCAAGACCATGTAGAACTCTTCCATTTCCCTCAAAATGCCCCTTTTCAATCTATTCTATTCTTCCCTTCCCCTACCCTCGGGACTCATGACAACCACCAGGCTTTACTCCTTGAAAGACAAGATTCATATTTCCTTGCAACAATATTGAGGGCTTGACACATTGCTCTGTCCTCTTCTATTAGGCATTGCCCATGCTCTTGAGAGAATCCTGCCCCTGTATTTGAGAAAATAGTGGGCCTCACCAGCATGGGAGTCCACCACCTTGCCACTCATCATGTGGATCTCCACCCACTGATATAACACACTATGGCAAGATGAACACTCACACACTCCCTAGTAGCCTGCTGCAGGTGTGCAATGTCCCAACTGCCCCCCACATTCAACACCCTAAACCACCAACCCTTACTTTACCATATTGCTAAAAAAGCACTCCCAACATTACAGTTTCAACCATGTACTCACCAATCCCCAGTGTTTACCTGCTCCCTAACCCAACCTTCCCCAATTTCCATGGACAGTCCAAACCACATTCCTGACCCCACACCCTGACAAACAAGCACTGTCCAACCAAACAATATCATTACACCACTGTCATGCCCCTCCACTTTACAACTACACACTTCCACATTATGATAGATTTTGCTGACAACCTTCTTCATTTCTATTTTCTGTAAACCTGTCTTCCAGACTCTAGCTCTGTGAGTCTGCTCAATTTACTTAATTCATATCAGTGAGGTCATGTAATATCTGTTGTTCAGTGCCTAGCTTGCTTCACTCAACTTAAGGTTCCCAAAATCCATCCATATTATCCCAGGTGTTAATACTCTATTCATTCTTATAGCTGAGTAACATTCCATTGTATGTATATACCACAACTTGTTTATCCTTCCATCTGTTGAAGGGCATTTGGATTGATTCCAACTTTTGGCAATAGTGAATAATGCTGCTATGAACATTGGTGTTCATATATCTGTTTGTGTCTTTGCTTTCAGTTCTTCTGGGTATATATCCAGCAGTGGAATTGCTAGATCGTATGGCAGTTCTATAGTTAGTTTTCTGAGGAACCGTCAAACTGTCCTTCACAGTGGCTGCACCATTCTACATTCCCACCAGCAGTGAATGAGTGTTCCCATTCCTCTACATCCTCTCCAAAAATTGTAGTACACTGTTTTTTTTTAATAGCTCCCAGGCTAATGGGTATAAAATGATATCTCATTGTAGTTTTGATTTATATTTCTCAAATAACTAGTGATGTTGAGCACATTTTCTTCTGCTTTTTTAGGCATTTGTATTTCTTCTTTGGATAAGTGTCTATTCAAATCACTTGCCCATTTTTTAAATGGGTGTTAGTCTTTTTATTTTTGAGGTGCAGGATTTCTTTACACATGCTCGATATTAGGCCCCTGTCAGATATATGGTTACCAAAGATTCTCTTCCATTGAGTAGGCTGCCTTTCTATTTTCTTGACAAATTCATTTGAGGAGCAAAAGTTTTTGATATTGTGAAAGTCCCATTAATGTATTTTTTCATTCATTGCTTATGCTTTGGGTGTAAAGTTCATGAAACCATTTCCTATTACAAGATCCTATAGATTCTTCCCTACATTATCTTCCAAGATCTTTATGGTCTTAGCTCTAATATTTAGATCTTTGATCTATCTTGAGTTAATTTTTATTTAAGGTGTGAGACGGTGTTCGTCTCTCATTATTTTGGATGTGGATATCAGGTTCTCCAAGCACCATTGGTTGAAGAGTCTTCTGTCTCCTAGTTGAATGTGGTTGGTTGCCTTCTCGAATACCATTTGACCATATATGTGAGGATCTATATCAGAAGTCTCAATCGCTTTCCATTGGTCAGTATGTCTATCCTTGTGCCAATATTATGCAGTTTTGACAACTGTAGCTTTGTAGTATGTTTTAAAGTCAGGTACAGTGATTTCTCTGATTTCTTTTTTCTTTTTCAATATGTCTTTGTCTATTCGGGGCCTCTTGATCTTCCAAATAAATTTCATAGTTAGTTTTTCCAAGTCAGTAAAAAATGCTGTGGTGATATTTATTGAGGATTGCATTAAATCTGTAGATCAGTTTGGGTAGGATAGACATCTTAATGATGTTTAGTCTTCTTCTCCATGAACAGAGAATATTCTTATATTTACTTAGGTCTTCCTTGATTTCTTTTAAAAATGTTGTGCAGTTTTCTGCATATCTTTCATTTTTATCTTTAGTTAAATTCATTCCTAGGTATTTGATTCTTTTAGTAGTAAATGAGAATTTTTTCTTGA
>JAQZBX010106466.1:0-10702 GCA_029593785.1 Cabassous unicinctus
TACAATACAATAGTACTGGCATTTATATTACTGGTATAGTTATTATAAGCTCCTTTTACAAGAGGGTGTTATTTCTTTATGCCACTTTGAGCCATGTCTAATGTCCTTTCCTTTCAGTTTGAAGACCTCCCTTTAGCGTTGCTTGGAGGGCAGTTCTAGGGGTGATGAACCCCCCTTAGCTTTTGCTTAGTAAGGTATGCCTTAATCGCTTCCTCATTTTTGAAAGAAAATCACACCAAATATAAATTTCTTGCCTGGCAATTGTTCTCTTTCAGCAATTTAATTATTTCAGCCCTCTTGACTCCATGGTTCTAATGAGAAATCAGCACATAATCTAATTGGGACTCCCTTGTACATAACACTTTGCTTTTCTCTTGCAGCTTTCAGAGCTCTCTCCTTGTCCTTTGCATTCGGCAGTTTGATCAGTATGTGCTGGGGTATATTATTCATCCAGATTTTCCTTTTGGGTTGTCCTGGGTATTTTAATTTGCTAAAAGCTGCTGAAAACAATATACCAGAAATGGGTTGGCTTTTACAGTGGAGTTTTCTTTGCTTGCAAAGCTTACAGTTATGAGACTGAGAGAAAGTGTCCAAATCAAGGCATCAGGTGACACTCTCTCCCCAAAGATGGTTGCAGTGATCCTGGATTCCTCTGCATGTGACAGCACCCGCTCGTCTCTGTCTTCTCCTCTGGGCCCTGTTGCTTTCAGCTTCTGGCTGCTTCATCTGTGGCTTTCTTTCTCAGCTTCTGTGCATTCTTCTCTGTTCCTGTATCTCTGTCTCTCTCCGTATTCATCCAGTTTATAAAGGACTCCAATAAGAGGATTGAGACCCCTGAGTCATGCTGTCCTGAAGTAATCTAATCAAAGGCCCTTAACTAAAGTGATCTAATCAGAAGGTCCCACCTACAATAGGTTCACACCCACAGGAATGGGTTAGCTCTAAGGATATGATCTTTTCTGGAGTCCGTAAAAGCCTCAGACTACCACACTTGGCTTCTTGGATGTGCATATTCTCATCTTTTGCTAAGTTTGCAAAGTTCTCTGTCATTATTTATTTGAATATTCTTTTTGCCCCCTTCTCTTTCTTCTCCTTCTGGGACTCCCATCATGCATATATTGGTATGTTTGATGGTGTCCTAGAAGTTTCTTAGGCTGTTTTTACTTTTTATAATTCTTTTTTTCCTTCTGCTCCTCCGCTTGTCTCCTCAATTGTCTTGCCTTTGAGTTTACTGATTCTTCTGCCAGCTATTGAAACCCTCTTGGGTATTTTTCATTTCAGTTATTGTGGACTTCAATTCCAGTAGTTGTGTCTGGTTGTTTTGAAAATTTCTATCTCTATTTCGAGATTCTCAAATTTTTCTTTCATTGTTTTCCTGATGTCCTTTACATCTTTCCCTGCGTTTTCTTTCATCTCCTTGCACATAATGAAGATCATTTTTTAAAGTCTTTGTCCAGTATGTCCATAGTCTGGTCTTCTTTGTTGATGTTTTCTGGATTTTTATCCTCTTCCTTTGTATTGGACATCAATTCCTGTTTCTTTGTTTGCCTTTTAATCTGTTGTTTCACACTGTACATTTTTTAAGTATTTAAAATGTAAATTCTGGGATTTATTTCCTGAGAAATCTGTTTTTGAGTTTTTAACCAGCTGATGAGATGAGAGAGATTTTTCTTGAGTGTCAGGAACTAACAGACAATCTAAGCAAAGAAAAATCTAAGCAAAAACCACTTTTCAATGTCTTTGCAAATTGGCTTTGCATTGTTTGCTGCTCTCCATCAGAGTTCAGTTCTCCTATCAGGAAGGTCAACCCAAGGTGAACGCAAAGGACTGGGTCCTTCCTCTCTTTTCTGGGCCTATGACTTGTGACTTGTCCTGGGCTTGTGCTTGCTAGTGTCCTTAGGAGCTCTCCTGTTTGCAGAGTTTGAATTCCCCCTCTACTTCCCAGGGAACAAATCTCCCTCTCCCTAGTCTACTGCAGAATGTAACACAGGTAAACCTTTACCCAGGCCATCTGCTGCAATTGTTGTTTACACTGCTTTCATTGTCTGAAGCTGCTTTTGCCCAGAGGGTAATTTTGGGGCAGTGGGGGAAGCTGTCAGAGAGGAATTTCCCAAGTCAACCATTCCCAGCTGGAACAAGGTCAGGGACCCAAAATGGAGTGCTCACTGGCTCCAAACTTTCCTCCGGAGCAGATGAGGAAGGGGTCAGGAAAGGTTCTAGGAGCTTCTTCCACAGCTTCCCAAAGCTGAACTTTCTTGACCAGGCCCCTTCCCAGCCAATGCAGCCCTTTAACTGTCTCCTCCATAGCTCTGAGTTTCCTCCACCACCTTTGTCTGTGGCAAGTTGGAACAGTGGCTGCCCTCAGATCTGGCCCCCGGCCATCTGAAGTAGCTAATCAAAACCAGTGATCAGCGATTGGCCTACATACTCCCCCCTACCAGATTTGGAGGAAGGGGATTTTTATGTACCGCTCTGGCACCAGGAAGCTATGTCAGGAGCTGGACCCCTCTGCTGCCTGCCACGAGAGTGGTGGATGGGCATCGGTAACTGCCCTGTGGAGAGAGCAATTTACTGGTATTTACCATAATTTACCAGCTTCTTCCTTCCACCCTTTCCTGGATGCTGTACAGTGTTCTACTGGACTCTGAAGTTTTAAAATAATTCATTCAGACCATTCCTGCCTGTTTAATAGTTGTTCAGGTAGAGGGACTGTTTCCTGAAGCTTTTTACTCTAATATCTTAACACAATTCTGGCCCCTCCCACCATCATCATATATTTATTAAGCCTTAGTCATATGTCAGGCACTGGCCTAGGCACAGGGGATTAACTGCATTAAGTAAGCCATGTTCTTTGTGGCTTTTTGCACCAATCCTGGCTCAGTGACATCAATAAAGCAGGAGGAAATATGTTGTGCCAAGTTCATCCTTTACTTTATTCTGGCTGCAACCACCTCAACCTCTGCTTCTCCATACCTTCATCTGCATTCCTGTTGATATGAACCCATTTATAAACAGGACTTTGTGAGGATGTATTATTAGTTCAGGTGTGGCCAAATTGAATCAGGGAGGCCTTATAAAGAGAGGAGCTTCAGATACAGTCAGAGAAAGCCACAGGAAGAAGCCAGAAGTCAGAAAATGCCAAAGGGAGGGAGGTCACCATGTGGCAGAGGACAGGCATATACAGTCATCACCAGGATGCCAGTAACTTCCAGAGAAAGCATGGCCTTGCCAGCATCTTGACTTTGGACTTCTAGCCTTCAAAACTGTGAGTTAGTAAATCCCTATTGTTAAACCAACCAGTGTGTGGTATTTGTCATAGCAGCTCTGGCAAATTAAGATCCCACCTATACCTGAATCTCCCGCGATGCAGATTCCTAGTCACCCATTCCAGACTTACTGTTTCAGAGCCTTGGGGATGTGGCCCAGTAATACGCATTTTAACAAGACACCGAGTTTGGGAATCACTCTTGGAGTCGCAGAGATCCATCTGTCTCCTTCTTGTTTATACAGAGTTTCTCTAGACAGGAGAAAAACTGATTAGTTCTACCTACCAAAGATAAAACCTCTTTCTAGCCCTAGCCTTTTGTAAGTCCTCTTGATTGGATTTTTATGTATTCTTACACTTCATGTGTAGACTCTCTTTACTTACGTTCACAGATAATCATATCAGTCGAGGGAATAGACTTTTTTTGAGTAGTCTCTTGTTCTTTGGGTCAGCTCATTCATTCCCAAGATGTATTTTATTTTTCATGGTAAATGTAACTCACTTTAATGTTAAGTCTCATTGAGTGCATTTTAAGCTTTGTAGTTGAAGTATAATATGCCTACACTTAAGTACACAAATCTTAAGAGACCAGCATGAATTTTGAAAGTGAACGCAACTAAATAACTGCCACCTGGAACAAAAAAAAATGACCTTCCTAGCAACACCCTGGTCCACCTCAGTGGTAAACCACATTCTGACTTCTTTCACACCAGTTTGTTTTTGGCTGCTTTTGAACTTTATGTAAATGGAATCATGCAATACATATTTTTTCATGTCAAATTTCATTTGCTTAAACTTGTCTGTAAGATTAATCTCACATTTAGCAGGAGTTTACTCTTGCATTTCTGTAAAATATTTCATTATATGAACATAACACAATATGCTCATTCTTTTTTTGCTGGACACTCATGTTATTTGTAGATTTAGTTATTCGTAAAACTATGAACATTCTTGGGTATTATATTGGTGGAGAAATGCATGCATTTCTCTTGAGGATTTTAAAATATGAGCATGTTGAGCTTTGGGTGATACTGCCAGAGGTTTCCAAATTAGTTGTGTCTGTTTATATTCCAACCCGCAGCATAAGAGAATTCCATCGTCTTCTCATCTTCTCCCCACCAACACGTGGGATAGTTCAGGCATTTTTGTAGTTGTTATTGTGGGGGTATCTCACTGACATTTTAATTTCCATTTCTCTGATGGCAAATAAACTTGGGCACCTTTTCATAAGCTTATTGGCCATTTTGGATAGCTTCTTTTGTGAAGTACCTACTCAAGGTTTTTTTTCCCCATTTTTGTGGTAGTGGGTTGCCTAGTTCCATGCCCCCATTATTGATTTATGGAGTTACCTATTCTGGATATGAGACTTTCATCCAATATGTTATTGCAAATGTCTTCTCTGTGTGACTTGCCCTTTTTTTCAATCTCAATACTGTTTTTTGATGAGTAGAATTTTAAAATTTTCGATGAATCCAATTTATTAATCTTTGCTTCTGTTTAATGAGCTTTTCTGTGACCTTTAAACACAATCTTTGCCTTATGCAAGGTAATGGAAACATTTTCCTTTGTTATCTTTTAGGAACTTTAATATTTTACCTTTAACATTTAGATCAATGAGAGATCCAGAATATGTTTTGAGCATGATAAAAAGTAGGGGTCATGATTTATTTTTTTCATGTGAATATTGAATTAATCCAACACTATTTAGCAAAAACATCATCCTTTCCTTGCAGTACTGCAATGGCACCTTGAGAGTTAGGTGACCTCATACACGTCACCTGGACTCTGTCTCTTCCACTGTCTAATTGTTTATCCCTGCACGAAAATCACAGTTTAAATTGCTGTACCTTTAAAATAAGTCTTGTTATTTGGTAGTTTGTGTTCTGACTATCTTCTTCAAGGTTGTCAAGAAAGGCTCTTGGGGAGGGGATGGATGTGGCTCAGTGGTTGGGTGTCTGTCTGCCATTTGGAAGGACCCGGGTTTGCTCCCCGGGACCTCCTGGTAAAATAAAAATAGAGGGCATGCAGGCGAGCCACCAGCCTACATGCATGCGCACGGCTAGCCAGGCCCCGCTGAGCCACACAGCAAGATGATTATGCAGCAAGATGATTATGCAGCAAGGGAGAGACACAGGAGAGAGCTAAGATGGGATGTGCTGGAAACCAGGAACTGTGGTGGTGCAGGTGGCAGAATGCCTCTCTCTCACATTGGAGGTCCCTAGGATCTAATCTGGGTGAAGACTGGAGGAGAAGGATGAGAAGAGAAGGCAGGAAACAGACACAGAGGATCACCCAGTAAATGGATACAGACAGCAAGTGGGAGGGGGGAATAAATAAAGTAAATAAATAAACCTTAAAAAAAGAAAAAGAAAGGCTCTTGGTCTTTTTTATTTTCATAAAAATGTTAGAATCAGTTTTTCAAATTGTACATATACACACTAACACAGAGAGTTGGAATTTTTGGTTGAGATTGCATTGTATCTATAGAAAAGTTTGGAAAGAATTTACATCGTTACAATATTGGATTTTTCCACCCATGAATGTGATATTCCATTCCGTTTATTTAGATATTTAATTTCTCTTGATAATATTATATAGTTTTCTTTGTATAGGTCTTGGACATTTTTTATGAGGTTGATGCTTAAGTGTTTGGGTTTTCTGATGCTTATATGACTGCTTTTATTCTTTCATTTTCAATTTCTTTTTGTTTGTACTAGTGAAATAGAAATAAAATTAACATTAATTTTATACTGAGTTTGAATTTTCTTGGTTCTAATTAAAAATTCTGTCCCCGCAAAAACTTTTGTTTTATACTAGTTTTGTAATTTTAGTTTTCATTATGCTTAGTACACAGTTTGGATTTTTTCCCTATCCTCCATAATATTTTACCCAATATTGACCAACTAAATAGTTAAATACTGGTTGATTTGTGATTGATGGCTCATGTAAGGAATTTTAATCCTTGCTGAGTTATTTTTAAAGTCCTTAGATACTAGCCCATTTATTTAGATGCTCAGAACATTTTAGCTAAATCTAAGAAGTAAAGCACAACAAAATTCAATGGGTTTCTCAAAAAATTACAGCTTTTAAAACAAAGAATTAATCTCCTTTTAGGTTACTTGTGCACGTATTCCTGCAAATGTTTCTTCATTTCCTGACATCACTTTGGTTGAATCATCTAAAAAGGAAAGTACAGAAAATAAAAAGGATATTTAAAAACTGGAAGATATTTAGCAAATTTTGTTGAAATCTGACAATACTACATCACACATTTCATGAAGCTTCAGGCTTCACTATGTAGACAATATTACATTGTATTTTAAGAGTTTAAAAAGAAATAAAAGTTTATTGGACAAAATTTTTACCAAAACCCATCATTTAATTGAAAAGTCATTGTTAAGATGAAAGAATTATAATACTTACATTTTGTCGTCCTCATGATATATTTTAAATGAGCACTAAACAATGAGTTATCTGATTTTAATATGTAAAGCAAGAGTTAAAGTAAAACGAAATTCATCTAAAATTTAAAAAACATTAATTCTTGTTGATCTTAAACCAAATACGTACAGTGCCTCTTTCAAGCATTATCTTTAGAAAGTAGTCCACGTTTGTCAGAAATGAAATAAGATTCATTTAATCAGCTATTGTAGTTCATCTGTTAAATTACAGCACTTTGCTCTCCATTTGTAAAATAATCTTCAAACTAATGAAGTAAGGTCAATTGCATGCAGCTTTATTCTAGACAAATTGCTCTTAATTGCATCGAAGGCTTTGGTAAGGTCAGGAAATGCTGCCTTTTTATTTCTGCTCTTGAAAATGGCAGAAAATAAACTCCTTTTCTCTGTAATGCATTCAGGCTTGGGGCAACTCATAGCAGGTGGACTATTAGATTTTCATTACCTGTTTGAAAAGTTTCCATTTAAAGAATGGGTAGCAGGGCTTGGTGTTACCAGAGCAGCTTTAAGAAAGACGGTTTTCTCACAATGTTTCTCCTTAATAATGACAGCAATGTCCTTCAACTGGAGATAGGTTTCTACTGAACTTCTGTCTGTAGATTATGTTCTTTCACTTTTTATTTTCCTGTGAATCAGTCTGGACCTCATCACCCCTTCTCCCTTAACTCCCTTTCCTAGAAACAGTAAGTGTTTGCAGGTCAGTTCAACTCTGGTTGTAGAGGGAGATTTGCAAGCCGGCTGGCCTGGTAAGCTGTGCAGCCTGGGCGAGTGGAATGGAGGGAAGAGGTACTTGGCCTCCGTGGAGGACCAGGACCTGGCCTTGGCCTTGGTAATGCTGCAGCCCCAACACAGGACCTGATGACGTCTTCACAAATTTTATCCTTTAAGGTACTTATTTTTCTAGCATTCTCAATTTATAAACTGTTAACACCATGTGTCGTGTAGATGTGTTCCTGAAACAGCGGAGATAAATGCTTTGTGAGGCATAATGCAAAGGAAGCTGCAAAACAACAGCAGTGGCAACAAGTGAAAGATGTAGACAAAAGGGAAAGTGATGCAGGAGGAGAAGAGAGTGTGTGGCACCAGCTCTGGAGGGGCAGCCTCCAAATAAAGTCACAATTGTTATTAGAGTACACTTGATACACTGAGTACTAAGATTGATGTTACAGTTCAAGAAAACAGTGTCCTTTTTTTTTCAAAGATTTATTTTATTTATTTATCCCCCCCCCCACCACCATTGTTTTTGCACTTGCTTTCTGTTCTCTCTGTCCATTCGCTGTGTGCTCTCTGTGTCTGCTCGTCTTCTCTTCAGGAGATACCAGTAACCAAACCTGGGACCTCCCATGTGGGAGAGAGGCATTCAATTGCTTGAGCCATCTCAGCTCCCTGCTTTGTTGTCTCTCTCATTGTGTTTCCTCTTTGTGTCTCCTTGTTGCATCAGCTCGCTGCGCCAGCCTGTCATGCCAGCTTGCTGTCTTGCTAGTCTTCTCTAGGAGACACTGAGAACCAAACCAGGACCTCCCATGTGGTATGTGGGAGCTCAATCGCTTGAGCCACATCTGCTTCCCAACAATGTCTTTATTTAGCACCAAACTGAACAGAAAGATTATTGGGAGCCAGCTGAACTCAGGAAATCTGTTGCATATGTCAGTAGGTATAGCCAGAAGGACTGTGTGGACAACATGGAAGGCAGACATGGAAGATGGCAGGAGAGCTTTTATGAGATAAGGACTGTGTGCTAAGTATTTTATATGGTCCATCTCAGTGGTTAGCATAGAGTATGAAACCTTAAGCAAGGTGTTCATTTAATTAACTTTTTTGTTTGTTTTCTGATGACCTGTTAGGCACTGGGTTAAGTATCAGAGATGCAGAGATAAACCACTGCCCTTCCCCCTGAGGAGCTCACGGCCCAGTGAGAATGAGAGACAGGGCAAACTCTGTGCTAAGTACTTGCCTCCTTCAAGTCTTTGTTCAAACATAAGTTGTCAAGAAGCCCGACCTTGACCCCTGTTGAACACTGTGTCCTCCTCCTCCACCTTCTTGCTCCTGATCTCAGTTATCCTGCTTAGTTTTTTTTTAATTGATCTTACTGCCTTTTAACTTACTGTTCATGTATGTTCACTGTCTGCTCTTCTCAAAGTCCTAGAGAGCAGGGAGTTTTGTCCTTTTGGTTTGCTTGTTTCCACTGAGGTAATGTAAGCACCTAAAACAATGTCTGGCACGGTAAGCTCTCAACTTACTTGTTAGATGAATGAATGAATCCAGGCATCAATAAATGAATAAAGCACTAATATATAAGTAAGCACAGAAGTGTGTGGGGTAAAGTAGGAAAGGCAATTTCCCCAAACACAGGGGCTGTTGAGAGGTAGAGTGGCATAGATTCAAAGAGTGTCCTAAAAAAAAGGTGATGCCAAATAATTATCTACCCAGAATAATGAAACATAGTACAAAGAATACCTTTTCCACCAGGATTTTGTTACAAGAGACATATTTACATCTTGCATACTAATATCCCACATTCTTACAACCTTAGAATATTTCCTGAAATCAATGAATTTTTTTTCACTTATAGACTTTACTTTTGCTTGATCATAATAATGGTGGCCAACATTTACTGAGCACTTTTTTAAGGAACTATTTTATAGACGATATAATGTATTTTAACCAGTAAGTGTTAGCACCTGGACTTGAACCTAGGAAATCTGACTCCAGAAACTGCATCCCTAACCTGGGCATGTATATGCATCCAAACGTATATTCAAATAGTTAATCACTAAAGGCTTTGTGAGAGATAAACATTTTGATTAACCAAGGGAGCCTTTTTGAAAGTCTAGGAAGCTATAGAAAGGTTCAGAGGATAGTAATATTTTCCTTGGGCAGGTAGAAATGATACATAACAGCTGGCCATGTGCAGTGGAAGATGTGTTCTCCTGAATGCTGCTTGGCTTTGAGAGGTGAGATTTAGGCGTTGAGTACTTCTTGGCTCATTTTACTATGCCAATAATGATCCTCTCCTTGCTATTCCTTTAAGAATTGAAGCTGGCATGAGTCTGCTTTTTAAGCTGCCATTTAGTAGTTGAAACAATGCACTGCATTGATTTTACTTAATCTTAAAATATCTGTCATCTGGGTACCCAGGATAATACTCTGAGCTGTGGGCTAACAAGGGGCACACAACCCACAGGATTCGTGGGGGAAATGAGGCTGTCTCTAGCCTCACCACTCCCCTCCTCCACCCCATGCAAAGTGCAGCTTTCCTGTCGTCTACACTTGGCTTCAAATTCTTAATTCCTTTGTTTCTCCTCCTCCTCCTCACAATTTTAGGTCCAAGGTACAGCCCTATTTCTGGGGCCAACCTGACCTAAAATCAGTACCAATGAAACTTTCAAAGGCAGAGAAGGGATCATAAGACCTGAAAAATGACCCAGAATGGGCCTAAAGTATAAAATGATGCATGCAATGTATTTAATAACTCTGGAAACCTCTTGACTTGGTGCTTTCAAGCAGAAGACTTTAAATGACATGTCAGTTGGTTCAGCTTTATAGAAAGAATTTGAAAGCACAGTTGAAAATGATTGCCTTGTTTTAAATTAGTTAGGCATAACGATGAGTTGTTTTCTAAGTGACCAGCATTTGTGATTTATGACTGTATTCTGGAAAAATTAAATTATATGACATAAATAAATAGAGAGCTAGTACTGTACTTCAGAGTGACAGGAAGCAGTATAATTATTACCCTGAACCACCAGGAATTCATCACTGTTGGCTTGCTCTGCATCTGTCTTCTCTCCTGTATGGAATTTTTATTAAGCTTGATGAGAGTCTGTATGTATAAGAGGCACCATTAAGAGGAGAAGCCTGGATTCCATTGGCCAGTGGTGTTTTGGGAACATTTTAGACTTATCTCACAAGCTGCAAGTTGTCATTTCAGGTTCTAATATTTATTTCTAATATTGATAACGAGCTGAGTAACAGCTCA
>JAQZBX010106467.1:0-10746 GCA_029593785.1 Cabassous unicinctus
AGAACTGGGTGGGAGAGAGTGTGGCCTGTGATGTGAACTGTGGTCTATGCTCGGTGGCAAGGCCCCAGGATGTGTATATCCATTGCGGGTGTAGTACCACGTGGATGGGGAATGGTTGTGTGGGGTGGTGTCGGGGGTCTGGGCGGCAGGGAGCATGGGAATCCCTGTAGTTTCTTAGTAATATTTGGGTAATCTAGGCACCTTTATAAAATGTATACATATATATATAACAAATAACATTTATGTAAACAAATGCACATATATGCATATGTATTATGTATCATTTTACAAATAAAATTAAAAAAAAAAATGATGGTGCCATGTAATAAGATCAGGAACATCTGTCATATCATTGACATGACATTAATTCATTGATCTAATCGGCATCATAGTACAGTGGAAAAACCACTGGGCTCAGGCCAAGAATTTGGATTCAAGTTTCAACAGCATTCCTTAAATGAATTGATAATCACTTAAACTTTCTGCACCTCATTGTATTCATCTTTAAATAGCCGTAATGCTAGCACTCCCCCAGCCTTGTCTCATTGTGGAACTCAAAATAAAGTAACAAGTGTGAGAGTAACATATAAATCATAATATATGCTCTGCCTCACATTTTATAGTACTTTTATATCCTTTTGATATTCAAAGCATTCCTAAAAGTAATTATTTTTATTCCTATTTACTGCAGTTGGAAAAGATTCATAAGTTAATTGGCTGCTCAAGGTCACACAACCTATAAATGTCAGAGCCAGAATTATGTTTTGAATCCAGAATCTCTCACTCCAAATCCTGTGTTCTCACAAATTTTTATATAAATCCCTCCTAAAATTATTGTTTTTGGTTTGCCTTTTGAAATCAAGCTTTGAGAATGGAGCAAAGTAAGAAATATTTGTGAAAGGCATTTAACAGGACTTTTTGATAGAGCTATTGGTAGAGCCTAGCCTTTATCTTGAAATATAAGAGACTGGAAAAAAAGAGCTCCAGTCTTAGCATCTTTGAAAAATTCCAAATTCAAGTAAAATTATTGTCTATACACTCAGTGTTGAAATTAATTTTTGGTCATTTTTGGAGAAATTCATGTTCCTAGAACCATTCATTTTCAATTGAAGCAGTTTGATTTGATATGTTTACCCCCAAAACATTTTTTAAGAAAGGCTTTGAGGTATGATCAAATACAGTGCTTCAACATCAATATGCAATAAAATGTTGAGGACATTTATGGTAACACAATGTTGTTGCATTCTAGAGTCATGTACTAGCCACTAAGTCTGTAATAAAATAACCTTGCTTTTCACTAAATTCAATTAATTTTTCATTTCCATTACAGGAAAGACATTTTGTAAAAACCTGGTACTTGACATTTGCATATTGTTGGGTTTCTGAAGAACCTTAAGCAACTCGATATTCTCAATCTGGAAATGTAGAGCTGAAAATGATCCTTATATACACATGGGACACTCAGAAAAAAAACCTCAAAAATTAAATTTGAGGGAAACAGAAAAATCTACTGACTACTTGGACTAGCTTCCAGAGTTTTCACACCAGTAATCTAGATTAAGTGAATGGAAAATGGGACTAGTCATCTTTCAAACCAGAAGCTTCTTGAATAAATGGGGTTTTGTTTTTGTTTTTGTTTTCCATCATTTACATTTCTCTAAAGGGCCAGATATTAAATACCTTAGACTTTGTGAAGCCTCTGTAGTATATTCTTATTTATTTTTACAACTCTTTAAAAATGTGAAAACATGCTTAGCCCTGGGTTATAAAAATCAGACCTTGGGTTATAATCAGCCCATAGGCTGTAGTTTGCCAACCTCTTATCTATTGCTAAGTCTGCTATTTATATACTAATTTTTCCCACATTATGTAAATTATAACCATTGTTATACCATTCTGTTGACTCCCCCACCCCCCACCCCCGCCAGATGGCTCCCTCCTCAGTCTGCTCCTTGTCTGCCTTCTTTAGGAGGCACCGGGAACTGAATCCGGACCTCCCATGTGGGAGGCGGGTACCCAACTGCTTGAGCCACATCCACTCCCCTCCAACTGACTTTTATGCCAGTAAAATGAATCAGTGGATCAGTAAATGGTCCATACTTTTATGATTTGAACATTATTAAACTTATCTCAGTTGCCTCCGTGATTTTATTCTAAACAGATCATAGGTAAGAAGGTTGTAATTTTTGTACTAGTGATCAAAGTTGAGGCATTTCAAAGTAAGGATGTTTTCTTATTTTAGGTAAAACACAGTGAAGCAAAGGTAACAGTTTTCTTTTGGAAAATGAAGTGGTAGCTTGACACATAGAGAAAGAAATTCGAAAGAGTCACAATATGTTATTATCTGCATAAGAGTCTGCACTAGAGTTACCAGGAAGGCATTTTTCTTTATAAAGCGAAGTCATTCTAATAATTAAAAGAGAGAATAATGAAATTTGGGGATTCTTTCCCATATCCCCCTGCCAAGTTGCCAAGTCTCCTCATAATAGATTTCTATTTTATTTATATATAGAAATATATATATATATAGTAGTGGGGGGTTGTTTAATTTCAATAAAATCTGATGGCATTCAAATTTTCTAAGGTCATTATCCGCTGCCTATCAAATATCATTAATGTTATTTCTCTTAAAGATAGTATTAAAATGTCCTGGCAGCAAACACAGCATGCATAATGCAGTCTAAGTTTTTTTTCTATATCATCTAAAGGAAATATATTGGCACCTTGTAAAGCTGGGTTACAAATCTTTCCCAAGAAATTTCCTTACATGGCTGAAATTTAATGCTTGTCACACATCCCACACGCATAATTCGGAGGTGAAATGTGGCATTTGTTCCCCGGTGCCAAGAGCTTAGAAATTGTCCTTGTTGGAATTTGGTTTTGTCTTTCCAGCTAAATAAAGCTTGTTGGAATGTAATTTGTGCATCTCTGTGTGTATGTGTGTGTGTGTGTTGTGCCACATTCTGAAACACACATTAGAAACTCATTACATTTTATGTTTGCATAAGTGAAATCACCTCTTGCTATAAGGAATATAAAATTTTTGTGAATAAAGAGCCCATAAAATAACACAAATAATACTCTAAGGTCTGAGTACAATGGCAGTACTTACATGTGGTTTCATCTGAAGATGAAATTGTGACATACAGAATCTCTTAAACACAAATTCTGTATTTTATTCATATTAAAAGCCCTTTCGGTAAGACTGCTTGCTACAGCCGTTGTGTGTTTTTCATTGCATAGTTCTTTTCCTCAGCCTAAATCTAATAGCTGTTTATACAAAGTGTCCACTTCTGAATGTGCTTGAATAGTTAAACTTCAGCAGTGCTTGCCAGTTCATAAATGAAGCTGATGTAGCCGCAATTACTTTTCTTACTGTTGGCAGCAGAAAAATCTGGGACTGCCTGCATTATGTTATCAGAAGGTTCTTTGGCTGCAAGGGAAAGAGACAAATGGAGCCAAATGGGATCTGCTTATAGAAATTAAGTGACATGAGATGCTTGGTGCAGGGCTCCTCGAATATCAGGTGGCAAAGACTAGAACTATCACTGGGTCCCTTAATTGCCTGGAGTTCTCCAAGATTTCCTCTTTTTGCTGGATTTAAGGTCCCCCAAACCAGAGTTTAGGATCATGCCAGGAGTTAGCAAGCTTGGTACAGAAAGTCAGTTATCTTGTAGAAGAGAGGGAGGCTGGAAATAGAGAGTACAGGAAAATGAAGTGTAAGTAAATAAATTGTGCTAATACATTCCTAGAAGGAATTGCATTATTTTGGCAATCCCATTTTGACTTTTTTTTTTTCCAGTATTTTTTTCCTTTAAGCGGCAGATTTCCCAAATGCTCTTGGGCTTACATGGTACTCTATAAAATTGAGAGTCTGACCAAATGAAATTTCACCACAACACTGAGAACATGCTTATTTGCAAAGGACTGTAGTCCATATCAGCTATCATGCTTCATAAACATAAAACCAATCAGCAAGAAAGCACACTTGCCATGGGAGAAACATGATTTCCTAGCCTGTAGTATCAGTATTAAAATTCATCTTTTGTATCACCCACAAGTCAGCATATCAAAAGCAGGATGCAAAGGAGTGTATTTTAAATTGCTTTTCAATGAGTTCTAATCAGCCTTCTTAGAACATACATCGTATTAAGTGCATCCTATGTAGGCAGCAACTTAATTTATATATTCCTGTAGTCACCTTTCCTTGTGCGGCATCAATTTTATTATATGCACTTGAGACTTGAGGGAGTAGAGGGCCAGAGGTTGAGTTTCCTTGAGTACAATTATCTGTTGGGATTAGAAAAGACATTAATGGCTGTACATATATACAAGGTTTTATTTGCCTTATTTCTAGCAGAACATGTGAGATACATAGTCTAAATTGTCCTAAATTGTTGAGTTTTAAAAAACATTTTAAAATTATTTAAGCAGTATATATAACATATTAATGGATTTGAAATCCTAGAAAGAATAAATTCATTTACAGTTCCACCACCCCAATAAGTCATGATTTGCCCTTGATCTGAATCCCCTTGTAGTTCTTGTCAGCATGTATATATGATGCTATACATTTATTAATAATAGCTAACATTTATTGGATCTTTACCATGGGCCAGGCAATGTTGTACATACTTTTCATGTGTTGACTCATTTAATCTTCACAACACCCCTATAGATAGTAAGCACTACTATTATACCATTTTACAGATGAGGTAAATTTGGCACACAACTACTAAGCATTCTGCCGAAGGTCAAATCACGAAGAAGTGGCAAAGTAAGAAATTGAATCAGGCAACTTTACTCCACATCCTGCACACTTAACCATATACTATCACATCATGATAGTATAGATACCATTCAACATGACGTTACATTTAATGAAGAGTTTTCTTGAAAAGCAACATAAGTCATCACAGTTTTTCTAATATCCACTGTGTTCAGCATGTGCATAGGTGCTATGGGGACATGGAGACAAAGTAGAAGCAATAGAATCAACCCTTGTGGAACTTAGCATTGATCATAGTGCTATAATATGCCAAGGTAAATAGCTTTCAGCTCATACCCTTATGAGTTATTGATTTTGGAAAGAGTGTTGATTGACCTAATTTTTAGTTGACTCTTTATGACATATTGTGGCTATCTTTACTCTTTTTATTTATTTGCTTCCTTCCCAGGTATGTAAGCTAATTGAGGGCAGGGACCAGACTGCCCTCTGAATCCCCAATGGCTATTACAGGCCCTTGCAAACAGTAGGAGTTCAATAGAGGTTGATAATGTGAAATGGAAGAAGTACACTGACGCTGTCTCCCTGTCTGTAAGTTGTGGTCCATACCTAGTTCTCAGTCACATGATAGGCCTCTGTCAAGCATAGAAAGAGTTGGAAAATCTGCAACACATTTAGTCATAGAAATATCCAATTAAGTTCAATTCCATAGATAATTATTTAACATCTACTTTGTGTCTACCTCTCAGGTAGCATATGAAGACACTTAAATACTTTAAAGCAATAATGTAAGTAGAAAGGGATTTATCACAAGACTTGGTGCTAGAGACTACATTTCTACCTTCATTAGCCCTTCAGAGTTGGAGAACCAATGACCTTACCACTTGTCAGCTTAATCTAAACTCAGTCTCCAGGTCAATAGTCTGGTGGGATAGGTTTAAGCATAAGTCCTCCCCCAGACCTAGGTTCACTACCTCCATAGTGGTACTTTGGTTGCCTTTAGGCCTTAGGTATACCTTCATCTGCCTTCCCCAGCCCCCCAGTACACAGCACTATGGCACAGTGATCCAGAAAAGAAGACTGAGCTTGGACCCAGGGCTCAAACTTTAGGACTGCCTAGCCCAGCTACATTGCCAGGCTAGTTGCTTCAGTATCTGCTGTTCTCCCTAATGGATGAAACTCAGGCCAATCCCTGGCTTGTCTTTCCTCTGAACAGTGGTGTTGAGAATGGGCCCATAAGCTTCCTAAAACACTATCCTAGGGGAGCGGATGTGGCTTAAACATTTGGGCACCTGCCTCCTATATGGGAGGTCCCGGGTTCGGTTCCTGGTGCCTCCTGTGGAAGACTAGCAGACAAAGAGCAGACAGATGAGGGAGCCATCTTGGGGTGGAGAGGGGATAAAATTTTAAAACAACAACAACACTATTCTACTCATAAGAGGCATACAATCTAGTGAGTAACTGAAATAGCTTACAGAAAGTGATTCCTTCATTCACTGATTGATTCCCCAAAATATTGAGTGCTTAGAAAAGAAAGTGTTGTGGAAACCTACAAAGAAGGAGACACTTACCAAGAATGTCAAGGAATCATTTCTTAAGGAGATTGGATTGCCATGTGTATGAAGGGAAAAGCAGAGGTATGCTTATCTTAAAACTTCATCATAGAGATTTGCACACCAATACCAAATCCTTCAGGGTAAAGAATCTCTATGTTACAGTACTAGCAGAAATTAGTTTACCTTCAGTTTGACAAAGATGTCTTTGAATGGCCAGATCTTCTCAGATTGGTTGTGAACATGTGTTATCAACTCAAAAGTCAACAGAGTTTGCATTATTAATCACCACATGTCAAAGTTCACATTGCATTTGACTTGTCATGAGCAAAATTAGCATGCCTATGGAAATGGAATCCCTATTTATAAGCACTGTACATTTTTCCTAGGTGAAAATAATAATGGAGACATTCATTCTCCCTGATATGCCTTACTGGCATTTTTCAGCATCTTAAAAAATCATTTCTATACAGTGTCTCAACTCATGGACACCTTCATTGATACATTTAACTAAATATAAAATATTTTTAGTGTTTTTTTAAATTATAAAGTCTGATGCACAGCTGGTACTGAAATTTTGAATGGCAGCAATAAAACAACTGCCCAAGAAACTGACTGACTTTGATAGTTTTAGAAAGCATTTGGGTTTAACAATATGTTAAATACACATCATTACACGATATGTCAAATTCCCAATTTTGACCCATGGTATTTATTTGATATTTTAACTTTAATTCTCCTATGCATATAATTAAGATTGTAAAGAAATATTGGAGAACAGAAACTAAATTGTCAGCGTACTATATCATTTATAGTGCTGGGTAAGCAGAGAAATTTTGCTACAATTATAATCAACTACACCTTACAACTTACAGGTAAGAAGAGAGTTTGGAATTCCTGCCATAATCATATAGTTATCATTTTAATGAGGAGGAAGTTGAAGGCAAAAAATGTCAACTGCTTTGCTCAAGGTCACACAGCTAGATTCTAACAGAGTTAAGACTAGAACTTAGGTTAATATTTTCACTTCATTATGAAGTAGGCTTGTATTAGAGCACATTGAGGATTTACTCAGAAGGACTTCACCATATTTGCCTTCTCTTCATGGCCGGAACCTGAAAGATAGTTTACAAAATTGATGACTTTAGAAGGTGTGTGTATGTGTGTGGGTTTAATGGGACTGCAATTCTTGAGTAATTGTATATACAATGATAGAACCAAATTACAATGAGCCCTCCACATGGAACCACCTACAGATCCATTTTGGATTGTCTAGATACTTAAATCATAGACAGTTAAAGTTGGAAGAAGCCCTGGATCAGTGAATCTTACTCTATTTTTTGGGTCTTATGGAACTCTTTGAGTATTAGAAAAAAGCCTTCTCCACAGGAAAATACATACACTCAAAAAATTGTACCTACTATGTCCAGAGTTTTCTGCAGTTAAAATAACTCAGGATGAGTTCCTTCTGCTTTCTCAGATCAAGTCCACTCATTTGTATAATGGGTGCGTGGTTATGAGGTTAGATTCTTCCAACTACCACATTTTACAGAGGAGGATACGTGGAAACTGAGAGGAAGAGAGACTTCCAAAGGTCATTCAGCCCCACCCCTCCTTTGTAGGGTTTAGGCCATTGTTCTTTCTACTTAACCAATTCATTGCAATATTTTTTTCCATTTCTACAGAAGATGATATATGAGTGAAATACTATCATATTTGGTTATATTTACTAAGTCATGTTTTTAACTGCAGTGTTGAGACACTAATATTTCTTCATAACTGTTCTAGGCATAAATTATAGAAAGATTTTATTTATAAAAACATCCATACCAGGAGCTTGTGTTATTAAAAGACTGGATTTAGAGTTTCATTTAGATCCTACTTGCAAAGTGTAATTGTTTATCAACTCCTTACTGCTAGGTAGGTTATTAGCAGTTGAAATACTGGGGCTGTGCGATACCATTCTGACTCACAACTTCATTCCTGCCATTACTATATACATGTAATTGGAAATAGTTTCCATACCCAGTGATTGGCTTGGCAATTATAAAATTAGTGTGCTTTTTTAGGTGACATACCTAAGTTACACAATGGTTACAATTATCTAAATTACTTTCCATCAGCGTAGCAAACTGCATGTGTTCTGAAATCCATCATTTGGCTTACTGATGTGCTCAGTTGCCCCAAACATCCTTTCATAGAACAGCTTTGCAAAACCTTTTCCTTGACAGGGAGATCAGCAATGCCCCCTTACCACCCGATTGACTGGGGGACAGATGGAACTGCTCCTTATAGCACTGCAGCACCATCCCCTCTGAGACAGTTTGAAATTCTTTAATGACTCTCCCAAAGAGAAATATGTTTTTGAGCTAATCCATTCTTGTGGGTGTGAGACCCTTTTGACTGGACTACATCATTGAGACATGACTCAAGATGAGTCTCCGCCCTCTTGCTGATCTGATAGAAGTGGAGACACACAGAGAGAGAAACACACAGGAAAAGGGATTTCCTCCATTTTTAATCCTGCCATGAGAGAGAGGATTGCTTAAGCAAGAAGCCCCCAAGAGGCTGCGCCCACAGAGCAGCTCAAGAGGAGATGATCCCTGCTATATGCATTATAGCTCACAGCTGAACTTGGGACGAAAGTGGAGCAGCCTAGACTGAGAGAGGAGGCCCAGTAAGAGACAAGCCTTATGCCTGGTTGCCCACAGCTGAGCTCCAGGAGATGGTAGATTCTGGAGAGGAAGACAGAGACCTCGGCAGAGATTGGCAGCCATCTTACTTCACCAGTGGGTGGCTGGACAACTGGATCACCAGTAGCTGACTTTGGTGAAAAAGCACCTCTGATGGTGTCTTGCTTTGGACATTTCACAGTCTTAGAACTGTAAGCTTTTGCCCCAAATAAATCCCATTTATAAAAGCCAACACATTTCTGGTACTTTGCATCAGCAGCCTTTTGCAAACTAAGACACCTCAAAATGCATTGTCCATGAACAGGACCTCTGGGTTCAATAGGCTTATGGCAAATCCACAGAGAACAAAAGACAGGGGATGGAATTCAGAAAGCTTAACTGAGATGGGCTAGTCCTGGGAAACACCTCAGAGACTAGAAATATATACTCTCTTGGTGAAACCCTGAAAGACAGTTGACAGTTCTGCAAACATGAGAAACCAAGCACACATTCCCTTCCAATCATTATTTTTCACTCATGTAATGAAAGCATGAAGTAAAAATGTTAGTTATTGATTTTAACACTTATTCTCCCATTCTTTCCCTTTCATTGGCAGAAAACCCTTTGGTTTTGCTCTAACCAGGAAATAGCTATTGCAAAATAAACCTATTTCAGCTGTAGCTTCCACTCTTGTCACATCTTATAGAGTGCACTGAAGTGATCTTCCTAATAGAATCCAATCAGTTTACTCTCCAGCTTACAAACATCTGTTTGTTCTCTCTTGCTACTTTATCACCTACAATATTAGGTGCATTTTCCTTAGCTGGGCAAACAAGATCATTCCCAATCTGACTTCCTCTCCAAATGCACCCTCACTGACTCCCTTGCATATAACTTACATTCTAGCTCATTGAACTATCTAAAGTGTCACCTGTCATGCTAGACTGTTGAGTCTTTGCTTTTTAATTTGCTGTTATGTGCACTACAATTGCCATCTGCCCCGCTGCTGCAAATTCATTCTTCAAGACTCTACACATTAAACAAGTCTTCCCTAACACTCCACGACAGATCATTGATCTCTTCTCTGTTCCCCAGCACTTAGATACTGCCTCTGGCATGGCATGCACCAAGTGATTGTGCAGTTTATCTGTTTATGTGTCCTTCTTTCCCCACTAGACCCAAAGATAGGGAATCTATTTTATCTTTGCTTATTCATCTCTGCTGCCTGATTGATAGTAAAGAAAAATAGTAAAACTATCATTCCTTCCCTCCCTCCCTCCAAATGGAATATAAACCAATTATCTTTAAGCTTATTAAAATACCTAAAATATTTACACTCAGCATTGATGAAAAGCATTTATTTAGCCATTTATTTATCCAACATTAAGAAAAACATGATAGTAGAATAATATGTGATAAGTCAGACAAAATGGTATGAACTTTTTCATTTTTTTGTGTGGTCATTTTTAAAAATTCCACCTACTCCTTGATTATTTTATCACCTTGAGTGGTGCATCAGAATATTATGCAGTTTTTTAAAAAAATACAGATACCTCAATCTTATCCACCAGAGATTGGATTTCAGTTGGCCTGGAGTGAGGACCATCCATAAAAAAGTTTTAAAACTCCCCAGGGGGAAGCGGGTGTGGCTCAGTGGATAGAGCCTCCGTTTACCATATGGGAGGCCCGGGTTCGCGTCCCGAGGCCTCCTTGTGAGGGCACGCCAGCCTGAGCGGTGCGGTGGGCTGATGCAGCAGCCTCACGGCAGGAAGCGGGTGTGGCGCAATGGATAGAG
>JAQZBX010106468.1:0-10747 GCA_029593785.1 Cabassous unicinctus
AAAAAAGCCTATAGGATACAGCAAAGGCAGTGCTAAGAGGGAAATTTATAGCCATCAATGATTACATTAAAAAAGATGAAAGAGCTAAAATCAAAGACCTAACTGCACACCTGGAGGAACTAGAAAAGTAACAGCAAACTAATCCCAAAGCAAGCCAAAGGAAAGAAATAATAACAATCATAGTAAAAATACTAGAAATTGAGAAAAAGAAAATAGAAAGAATCAACAAAACCAAAAGCTGGCTCTTCGAGAAGATCAACGAATCAACAAACCCTGGGAAGCGGATGTGGCTCAAGCGATTGGCCTCCCGTCTACCATATAGGAGGTCCAGAGTTCGATTCCCAGGGCCTCCTGGTGAAGGCAATCTGGTCCCCCCAGGAGTGCTGGCCTGCATGGAGAGCTGGTGCAGCAAGATGATGCAACAAAAAGAGACACAGAGGGGAGACACTAAGAGAAGCAGCAGACCAGAGAGCTGATGTGGCGCAAGAGATTGAGCACCTCTCTCCCACCCCGGACGGTCCCAGGATTGGTTCCCGGTGCTGCCTAAAAAGAAGACAAGCAGACACCAAAGAACACACAGAGAGCAGATAGCAAGGACAAAACAATGAGTGAGGGGGGAGAAATAAATAAATAAATCTTAAAAAAACAAACCCTTAGCTAGACTGACAGAGAGAGAGAGAGAGAGAGAGAGAGAAGATGCAAATAAATAAAATCAGAAATGAAAGGGGGGATATTACCACTAACCCCTGAGAAATAAAAGAGATCATAAGAAGATACTATGAACAACTGTATGTCAACAAACTAGACAATGTAGATGAAATGGAAAAATTCCTAGGAACATACGAACAACCTACACTGACCCTAGGAGAAATAAAAGACGTCAACAAACCAATCATGAGTAAAGAAACTGAAACAGTCATCAAAAATCTCCTGAAAATGAAAAGCCCAGGACCAGATGCCTTCACAGGTGAATTCTACCAATCGGTCAAAGATGATCTAATACCAATCTTGCTTAAGCTCTTCCAAAAAACTGAACAGGGAGGAATGCTACCAAACTCATGCTATGTAGCCAACTTCAGCATAATACCAAAACCAGATAACGATACTCTGAAAAAAGAAAATTACAGACCAATGTCGCTAATGAATATAGATGCAAAAGTCCTCAACAAAATACTTGCAATCCGAATCCAAAAGCACATCATTAAAAGAATTATGCACCACAATCAAGTGGGTCTTATCCCAGGTATGCAAGGGTGGTTCAACACAAGAAAATCAATTAATGTAATAAACCATAATAATAGATTGGAGAAGAAAAATCACACGATCCTCTCAATTGATGCAGAAAAGGCGTTTGACAAAATACAACATCCTTTGTTTCTTTCTTTTTTCTATTCTTTTAGGAGGTACCGAGTATTGAACCTGGGACTTCGTACATGGGAAGCAAGTGCTCAACCACTGAATTACACCCACTCCCAAAAATCCTTTCTTGATAAAAACACTGCAAAAGATAGGAATAGAAGGAAGCTCTCCCAACATGGTGAAGTGCATGTGTGAAAACCCACAGTTAACACTGTACTCAATGGGGAAAGACTGAGAGCTTTCCTGCTGAGATTGGGAACAAGACAAGGATGCCCACTGTCACCACTGCTATTCAATATTGTACTAGAATTTCTAGGTAAAGCAATTAGGCAAGAGAAAGAAAGAAAATTCACCCAATTAGGAAAGAAATAAGTAAAAGTTTTGCTATTCGTTGATGATATGATCCTATATCTCAAAAACCCCCCAAAATATCCACAACAAAGCTATTAGAATGAATAGACAAGTTAAGCAAAGTGGTGGGATACAAGATTAATGCACAAAAATCAGTAGCATTTCTATAAAATAGTAATGAGCAATCTGAGGAGGAAGTCAGAAAAAAATTCCATTTATAATAGCGACTAAAATAATCAACTATTTAGGAATAAACTTAACCAAGGATATAAAGTCTCTGTTCAGAAAACTACAAAATATAGCTGAAATAAACCAAAGACAACCTAAATGAATGGAAGGACATTCCATGATCAGGGACTGGAAAACTAAATATCGTTAAGATGTTAATCTACTCAAACTGATTTACAGATTCAGTGCACTCCCAATAAAATCCCAACAGCCTTTTTTTGCAGAAATGGAAAAGCCAATTATCAAATTTATTTGGAAGGATAAGAGGCCCCAAATAGCCAAAAATGCCTTTAAAAAGAAGAACAAAGTTGGAGGATATTTACTTCCTGACTTTAAAGCATATTTCTTGGCTACAGTGGTAAGAATAGCACGATACTGGCATAAAGATAGACACATTGACCAAGGGAACTGAATTGAAAACTGAGAAATAGACCTTCACGTGTGTGGTCAAGTGACTTTTGACAAGGCTGTCAAACCCACCCAGCTGGGGAAGAACAGTCTGTCCAACAAGCGATACTGGGAGAACTGGACATCCTTAGCCAAAAGAAAGAGAACCTCTAACACCTTATACAAAAACTAACTCAGAATGGATCAAGGACCTATATATAAAAGCCACAACCATAAAGCTCCTAAAAGAAAATGTAGGGAAACATCTTCAAGATATTGTGGTAGGTGTAGTATCTTAAACCTTACACTCAAAGCACGAGCAACAAAAGAAAAAATAGATAAATGGGACCTCCTCAAAATTCAACACTTTTGTTCTTCAAAAGACTTTGTCAAGAAAGTAAAAAGGCAGCCTACTCAATGGCAGAAAATATTTGGAAACCACGTATCCATTAAGGTGTTGCTATCCATGTTATATATAGAGATCATACACCTCAGTGATAAAAAGACAAGCAACTCCATGAAAAAATAGGCAAAAACCTTGAATAGACATTTTTCCAGAGAGGAATTACAAATGGCTAAAAAGTACATGAAAAAATGTTCAATATCACTAGCTTTTAGGCAAATGCAAATCAAAACTACGATGAGATACCATTTCACAACTTATAAAATGGCCATTATTAAAACAAACAAACAAAACAAAACAGAAAACTACCAGTGCAGGAGAGGATGTGGAGAAATAGGAACACACCACTGTTGGTGGGAATGCAGATTGGTGCAGCCTCTGTGGAAGACAGTTTGGCAGTACCTCAGGAAGCTGAATATAGAACTGCCTTTTCCAGCAAACCCGTTACTAGGAATATATTCAGAAGAACTGAAAGCAAGGACATGAACTAACGTGTTTTTTTTTTTTTAATTTTTATTTATTTTTATTTATTCACCCCCCCCCCATTGTTTGTGCTCACTGTCTGCTGTCAGTGTCCATTTGCCGTGTGCTCTCTGTGTCTGCTCGTCTTCTCTTTAGGAGGCACTGGGAACCGAACCCGGGACCTCCCATGTGGGAGAGAGGTGCTCAACCACCTGAGCCACCTCACTCCCTGGTTTGTTGTGTCTCTTGCTGCGTCATCTTGTTGCACCAGCTCGCTGCTCCTGCCTGCATGCCAGCTTGCCTTCTCCTGGAAGCACTGGGAAATGAGCCTGGGACCTTCCATGTGATAGGCGGAAGCCCAATTGCTTGAGCCACATCCACTTCCCTGAACTAACATTTGCGTACCTGTGTTCCTAGCAGCAGCATTCAAAATTGCTGAAATACGGATCCAGGCCAAAGGTCCATCAACTGATGAATGGATAAACAAAATGTGTTATAGACACAAATGGAATACTATTCAGCTGTAAGAAGACATGAAATCAGGATGCGTGTGACAACATGGATGAGCCTTGAGGACGTTTTGTTAAATCAAATCAGCCAGACACAAAAAGGCAAATATTGTATGCTCTCACTAATCTGAACTAAATATGGTGAGTAGACTCATGGAGGTAAACCAGAGGGTAAGTTCTAGGAGAAAGAACGAGGGTTGAAAAGAGGCAGCTGATGCTTAATGTATGTAGAATTTTTAACAAGGTTTATTGTAAAATTGTGGAACGATGGTAACATTATAGTAATTACAAATAACACTGCTGATTTATAAACGTGATTGTGGCTGAAAGAGGCAGTCTGTGGACATAAATATCAATTGAAAGGAAGCTAGAGAATAATCTAGGGATTGAGTAACTGATTTCAGAGGTGGATGAAGATAGTGGTTAATAGTATAAATATAAGAATGTTCTTTTACAAAATGTTAAGACAATTGATACACGGGAAAATTACAACTAATGTAACGTATGGATGATAGTTAACAGTAATATTGTAATATTTTTCCTGCAATGGCAAAGAAGATATATCAATTACAAGGGACAGCAGTAGGGAGTATACTAGGGTATGAGATTTTGCCTTTTGGAGTAATGAAAATGTTCTGAAATTGACTGAGGTGATGACAGCACAAGTGTGATGAAGACGAGAGCCATTGAATGTACACTTTAAATGGATTGGACAAAACATGGGACAGTATAACACGGAGTCCCGTGGTGGGAGGTGGGCTGTGGTTAACAGGACAGCTATGAGGATGTTCTCTCCTGAACTCACACTAATATGTAATACTAACACAGGCTGTGAATAACCATGTGGGTTGGGGGAAAATTCACCAAATGTAAGATCTGGGCTATAGTTAGTAGTAAGATTTTGCTGATGCTCCTTCATAGTTTGTAACAATGTTTCACAACAATACAAGGTGTTGGTGGAGGGGTGGTGTGTGGGAGCCCTGTGTGACGATATGCATGTTTGTTTTGTAAGTTCACAACCTTTACTATACACTTATTGTTCATGTATGTGCATGTATGAATGATATACTTCAATAAAATTTTATTAAAAAAAGAAATTGAATCTGAAACTAAAAATCTTCCCAAAAAGAAAAATCTAGGTTCAGATGAGTTCGGTAGCTTCCTACCAAACATCTGAGATAGAATCAGTACCAGTCTCACACAAACTCTTCCAGAGAAAAGAAACAGAGGAGCCACTCCCAATTTTGTTTCAGTTGGTCATTGTATGTAGCCTTTTTCCTGAATCTGAAGAGAACATTATGAGAAAAGAAAATTACATGCCAGTCTTGCTTATGAACATAGATAAAAACAATTCCAAAAAAATATTAGCAAGCCATATCCAGTGATATGGTTCAGATGAGAAATTACACCAAGTAGAGTTTTTTCTAGAAATGGAACTTTGGTTTAACATTAGAAAACCAATTAATGTTATTCGCCATAATAGCAGAACAAGGAAAAAAACCCCACATGATCACCACAATACATGCAGAAAAAAATTTATTAAGGACTCCTGGAAAACTAAGGCTAGACTGGAACTTCCTGCATCTGTTAAGAGCATCTAACTAAATCTGCAGCAAACATTATGAGCCTTACTGCTACAGCAAACTGATGCAACGGGCTGGCGCAGTGAGACAACGCAACGAGATGACACAGCCAGGAGGCACCAAAGAGACACAACGTGCAGGGAGAGGAGGTGGCTCAGTGACTGGACACCTTCCTCCCACATGGGAGGTCCTGGGTTCCGTTCCCCGTGCCTCCTAAAAAGATGAGCACACAATGAGCAGACAGCGAGAACAAACAATGAGGGGGAGAAATAAATAAATTAAATAAATCTTTAAAAAAAGAAAGCTATTCATGAAACTGTTATTATTTGCAAATATGATGCATGCATAGAAAATCTGAAGAAGAATATATGGATAAATTATTAGAATTAATAAGTGAACTTAGTAAGGTTGCCAAATATAAGATCAAAGTATAAAAATAAACTGTATTTCTGTTAACTAGCCACAAACAGCTAAAAAAATGAAAAATTTAAAAAGATAGCATTGGGAGTGGGTGTAGCTCAGTGGTTGAGCTCCTGCTTTGCATGTACAAGATCCTGAGTTCAATCTCTGGTACCCCCTTTAAAAAAAAAGAAAAGATACTATTTATAATATCAATGAAACAAGACAACAAGGAATAAATCTAATAAAGGGAAGCAGGTGTGGCTCAACCGGTAGAGCCCCCGTTTACCATGCGGGAGGCCCCGGATTCACTTCCCGGCGCCTCCTTGTGAGGGCAGGCCGGCCCGCGCAGCACGGTGGGCTGATGCAGCAGGACCTCACAGCAAGGGGGAGATAAGCAGACACAGAAAAAACACACAGCAAATGGACACAGCAAACACAAGCAGCAAGGGGGGGATAAATAAATAAATAAATAAATCTTAAAAAAAAAAAAAATCTAATAAAGAATATACAAGACACCTACATAGAAAACCATAGAGAATTAAGAGAAATTAAAGAATATCTAAATAAATAGTGTTTATTATCAGGTTTATATTTCAAAAACCTCATAATTATAAAAAATATAAAATATTAATTATTCTTAATATGGACTCAATGCATTCTCAAAAATCATGGCTGTGTATTTGTGTGTATGTATTTGTATAACTTGATAAGGTGATTATTAATTTATATGGAGATGTCAAGGACCAAGAACATGCAAGACTTTTTTTAAGAAGAGGAATTACATAGGAGAATTGCCTCTCTGGCTATCAATTCTTATTATAAAGTGTGTGATTAAGGCAGTGTGGAATTAGTGCATAAACACAAGAATAGATCAATGGAATAGCAAAGAAAACTCAGATGCAGACCGGTACCTGTATGGATGCTTGACTTACAACGAAGACAGCATTGGAGAGCAGTGGGGAAAAACAGCCTTTTTCATAAATGGTTCTGGAACAATTGGATATTCACATAGAAAAAAAACGACCCTTGATCCCTACCTCTCACTGTAAACAAACACTAACTGTAGATCTAAATATAAAAGGCAAAATAGAAAGCTTGTATAAGGGATTATCTTCAGGAATTTAGGATAGGGAAAGATTTCTTAGCTAAGCATTAAAATAACCTTAAAGGAAAAAGATTGATAAATTTGACTACAGTAAAATTACGAAGTCCTGTTTATCAAAAGACACTAGTCAGAGAGTAAAAAATAAAACAGAACAAAAACAAGCAAATGTCTTGGGGAAGATATTTGCAACATATATAACTGACAAAAGCTTATATTCAGAATATATAAAGAACTTCTATAAATCATGTAAAAAAAGACAAACAACCCAGTAGAAAAAATGGGCAAGAGAACTGAAAATGTACTTCACAAAGAGGATGTCAAATGACCCATAAACATGTAAAGATGTTTAGCTTTCTCTGTAATCAGGAAAATGCTAGTTAAATCCACTTTATATTAAAGACATCACAAAGAAAATGGTAAGACAGGCTATGAACCTAGAGAAGATTTTTTCATGCACATAATAAAATATTAGTATCTTGAATTTATAAAGAATTTATATAAGTCAGTAAGAAATAGCAAACAACTCAATGGAAAAATAGGCATTTCATAGAACAGGCATTTCATAGAAGAGCAATTCATATGGGAAATAAACATGAAAATATTTTTGATCACTTTATTTATTTATTTATTTATTTATTTTTTTAAAGATTTATTTATTTTATTTATTTATTCCCCCCTTGCTGCTTGTGCTGCTGTGTCCATTCGCTGCGTGTCTTCTCTGTGTCTGCTTATCTCCCCCTTGCTGTGAGGTCCTGCTGCATCAGCCCACGGCGCCACGCGAGCCGGCCTGCCCTCACAAGGAGGCCCTGGGAAGCGAACCCAGGGCCTCTCATATGGTAAACGGGTGCTCTATCCATTGAGCCACACCCGCTTCCTGCCATGAGGTTGCTGCATCAGCCCACTGCACCGCTCAGGCTGGCCTGCCCTCACAAGGAGGCCTCGGGACCCGAACCCAGAGCCTCTCATATGGTAAACGGGTGCTCTATCCATTGCGCCACACCCGCTTCCTGCCGTGAGGTTGCTGCATCAGCCCAACGCACCGCTCAGGCCCGTGTGCCCTCACAAGGAGGCCTCGGGACGCGAACCCGGGCCTCCCATATGGTAAACGGGGGCTCTATCCACTGAGCCACACCCGCTTCCCTGATCACTTTAGTAATTAGTGACCTACAAATGAAGACCACACTGACATACAATATTACTCTCCTTAGAATGGCAAATTTTTAGAAATCTGACAATTGCAAGCATTGGGAAGGATACAGATCATCAGAACTCCTTATATTTTATTCGTGGGAGTATGAATTGGCCCAAGTTCTTTGGAAAACAACTTGGTATTTTCATTTCAATTTTTTCCCCTCTGTGCTTCAGTTTGGCTAATCTCTGTAGATCTGTCTTCAAGTTCATGGATTATTCCTTTCCAGTGTCCAATTTGCTGTTACTCCCATTTGGTGAAATTTTCATTTCATATATTATATTTTTCAGTCCTGGAATTTTCATTTGGCACTTTTTTGTACCTTACATTTCTCTGCTGAGATTTCACCATTTTTTATTCATTATGTTCATCTTTTCCTTTACATCCTTACACATATTTATAATCACTATTTTAAAGTCACTGTCTGTTGATTCCAATATCTGTGTGATTTTTTGGTATGTTTCTATTGATTGTCTTTTTTCTCTTGGTTATGGGTCATACTTTCCTACATCTTCAAATATCTAGTGTTTTTTTTATTGTATGCTGGACACTATGAATATTAGAGTGTAGAGAGCCTAGATTTATTTATCTTTTCCTTTAAAGAGTGCTGAGTTTGTTCTGGTGGCCATTGAGGTTGATCCTTTCAGGCTTGTTTTAAACTTCCTCAGGGTGAGGAGGGAGCAGTCTTTACTCTAGGGCGGTGCTCAGCAGACTTTTTCTTGGAAAGGTGGGATAGTAACTATTTTAGGCTTTGTGGCAATACAGACTCTGTTTCAGTAACTCTGTCATTGTAGCATGAAATCAGCCATAGGCAGTAATTCGGTGGACAGGCACGGCAGTATCCCAACAAAACCTCACTTACCAGATTTAGCCTGACGCCTGCTCTAGGGCGGTCTTTACTCTCAAGGTGTGACCTTCCTGGACACTCAGTTGAATACCCAGACATCAGTGATGTCTGTCCGTTCTGGCCGGTCATGACCCCAAACACACATCTCCACCTGACCTCCAGGATCTCCCTCCAGCTTAGAGCGCCCGGCAACTGTTTTCTTCTAGGCGTGGAATATCATCCTGTGAGGACCAAAGGCCTGAGGGGAACCTTATACAGATTTTGGGGGGCTCATTCCCTGTGCAGCTTCTTGTCCTCTGGTACCTTTCCTGAAAGTTCCAGCCACTTCAGCAGCACTGAACTCCAAAACCCACTTCTTTGGCCCAGCAGGATCGTTGTTCTCTGTTTAGGCTCTCCTACCCAAGCCGTGGTTTTTTTTGTTTTTTGTTTTTTTTAAAGATTTATTTATTCATTTATTTATCTCCCCCTTGCTGCTTGCGTTTCACTGTGTCCACTCGCTTTGTGTTTCTTCCGTGTCTGCTTATCTCCCCCTTGCTGTGAGGTCCTGCTGCATCAGCCCACTGCGCTGCACGGGCTGGCCTGCTCTCACAAGGAGGCCCCGGGAAGTGAACCCGGGGCCCCCCATATGGTAAACGGGAGCTCTATCCATTGAGCCACACCCGCTTCCCGCAAGCCGTGGTTTTGAAATACATCTTCTACCCATCCCAGGCAGAAGCACAGGGTGAAGGAAAAGCTCACCTCACGTGTTTCCCTTCTTTCAAGGACTGAAGCCTTATGCTGGCTTTAAAAAAAACAAAACCTGAAAACAGTTGCTTCATATATTTTATTCAGTTTTATGATTGTTTATGAGGGGAAGGTAAGACTGATTCCCATTATTCCAGATCATGACCAGATCTTTTAGAGCTGAAAATTTGCCAACTCTCAAACCAGCAATTCTATTCTTAGAGAAACTATTTGACAGGAAACAAGTGCATAAATGTTTATAGAGCACTGTTCCTAGCAAACAAACAAACCAGTTGAAAAACTGTAAAAACACCAACACTAAATTGTCCATTAACTGGAGAATGAGTAAATAAATGGTGTAGTATACCCAGAGTGGAAGGGTACAGAGCATGTACAGCTGCTCACAACAAAGTGGATAAATATTTAAAACATAATCTTGAGTGAGAAAAGCACGTCAGAGAAGACCACATACGGTGTGCTACCCTTTTACTAACGCTACGCTAAAATATAAGCAAAGCCAAAGAACACATTGTTTAGGCACACATATTAATGCATATGTGTTCAAACCACAGAATCTATAAGCAAATTATAAACAGAAATCTAAGGAGAGTGATTCCCCTTGGGAATAGGCAGGGAGGTAGTTTGGAGAAGCAAAACTAGGTAGATCAGAGTTATTGGTAATATTCTAGCTCTCAGGTTGCATGATATGTTCATGATGTTCAGTGTATAGTATTTAACAGCTTTATTGAGATATAATTCACATACTGTACGACTCGCCAATTTAAAGTGTACAATTCAGTGGGTTTTAGCATATTTCCAGAGATGTACAACTGTCACTGCAATCAGTTTTAGAACATTTTTTATCACCCCCAAAAGATACCCCATGCCCTTTAGTAGTCTCCCCCCATTCCTCCCATCTGCCCCAGCCCTAGGCAGTCACTAATCTGCTTTCCGTCCCTATAGATTGGTCTATTCTGGACAGTTCATGTGAGTTCAGACACACAATATGTGGTGCCTTGTGACTAGATAGTTTCATTTAATGTGATGTCTTCAAAATTTATCCATGTTGCAGCACTTATCAGTACTTCACTCCTTCTTATTGAAAATAATAGTCCGTTGTATGATATGCAACATTTTATTTGCCCATTCGTCAGTTGATGGACATTTGGGTTGTAATAAATAGCATTCATGTACTTTTT